>LZPO01008492.1:23455-43181 GCA_001675575.1 Neotoma lepida | reverse complement strand
AAATAAATAAATAAATAAATAAATAAATAAAAAATTGGCCTTGGCCATTTTCATGTTTTTAAAACCACATGGTGTCTCTACCAAAAAAACAAAGGTTCACTCTCAGCAGACCATGTTGGGAGACAACAATTTGTGATCAGCATTTGATTGATGATAAACAGTGTGGACACACTGCACATTATTTACAAAACCAAAGTGGATGCCTTTCCCTAACTACATGGACTTCTAGATCATCAGAGTTGATGGTTTTATAGTTTTGTAGATTATTTAGGCATGAAACAATGTAGGAANATATATTAAGAAAGGATCTTGTTTACAGAAAATTTTAATATAAAAATTCTTAAATGTGCCAGGCGGTGGTGGTTCATGCCTTTAATCCCAGCACTCGGGAGGCAGAGCCAGGTGGATCTCCGTGAGTTTGAGGCCAGCCTGGTGTATAGAAAGCGAGATCCAGGAGAGGCACCAAAACTACACAGAGAAACCCCGTCTCGAAAAACCAAAAAACAACAACAACAAAAAGTTCTTAAATGTAAACCTATTTTAATGCATATTTAAATATTATTATTAAATTTAATTATTAATTATTAATTATTAATTATTTAATTTAATTATTAATTAAATTAAAATATTAATATTTTAAAAACCAAACAATGACACAATTGCCATATCATGCATGCTCACAGTGACAAAAATAAATTCATTTTATTGATAATGAAATGTAAAAACAGGGCCAGGAAGATGAGTCAGTGGGTAAAACCACTCGTCATGCAAGCCTGACAATCTTTAATCCCTGGAACCCACATAAAAGACCAGCTATGATGATTTACATTGGTATCCACTGCACTCCTACTTTGAGATGAGAGCCACGGGAGAACGAAGCATGAAGGTCACCGGGTAGCTACCTAGAGTACACAGCACAGCCACGGAAAGAAGAGAGACCCAATCCCCATAAGGGAGAAGGCAAGTCTGACGCCCCAAAATTGTCCTCTGATCTCTACACATAGCACTTGTGTGACACCACACACACACACACACACACACACACACACACACACACACACACGCGTACATTTTTTTAAAAAATTAAAGATATAAAAAATAAAAGGGCTGGGCCCATAGCTTAGTGGTAGAGCTCTTGCCTAGGACGTGTGAAGTCCAAGGTTCAATGCCAGAACAAAGAAGAAAGAGGAACCAGAGGGGAAGGAAGGGGAAGAGGAAAGCCAGGAGGAGGAGGAGAAGCAGGGAGAAGGAGCAGGAACAGGAAGAATTATTTTTTTTCTGATTGCTNATGATATAAGGTGAGTGTTAGAACAAGCCGAGATCTTTGAGCAGCTTAAAAAACAGACACATTTACTCTCAGGTGTACTCTGTGAGTGTGAAGTGGAAAAGGATGTCTCCTTAAGAGAAGGACAGACATTATCGGACCTCAGCAAACACGTTTTATTCATGTGCCGACGTTAAAACATTACTTAGATTTTTGCTAATTATGAAAACCTCACAGAGTTGTGCCAGCAGCTCCCTGGCAGTGAAACGCTTCAGAACAGGAGGCTATCTTACAGTGAGTACTGCATGGCTTCCCATAAACATAACGCTTGGTCCAAACTTTTTCACTACTCTCACAGCACCACTGACACCAAATAGCAGCTCCAGACCCACAACTCTCCTCTGTGAAAAGATGGTGACATGACTTGCTGCTTAGCTAAGCCAGCTCTGCCCTCTGCCCACAAAGCTGAAACCCAGGTCACTGAGGTGGCAAAGGCTTTTCTCACTCACCAGCTGCAAAGAGTTTCTTCTGAAATAATCAGAGCCAAAGTTTCCACCAAAAGAGCAGAAAATGTTGAGTCTGTTGCTCACTGCAGCCCACAGCACAGTCACCAACAGCTGCACGGATCTGCCCTCCCTCAGGAAAACAGCAGGAGGTCAGCAGCTGGGGAGAGCCTCTGTGGAGTCTGGAGCAATGAACCCCAGTGTACAAAGAGAAGGAAACTCTGAACCTATCTCTATAGATAGGCGGGAGCTGCCTGATGGGTAACATTTGAAGGAAGCAAAAGTGAAACTTAACCTCTCTGCGCTTTCTGGGCAGCAGCAAAACCATTTCCAGGAAACAGAAAGCAAACACTATGATTTCAAGATGATCAGAGAATGAAAAGCAGGCTGGAAGATTGGGACCAGGAAGGCAGTTTCCTGGTGGCTTGTGAGAGGACCACTTAGCCAAGACACCTGAGGAATGAGCTCTCTGAAGCCAAAGGACTCCTGGGGACAAGGACAAAAGCTGGGAGGAGTTTCCAAAGACACCAGTGAATGAGGGAAACACATTGCCCTGCCTCATTGTCTTTCTTCCTAGGAGCGCTGTGACTGACTACCCTCATTTCAGCTCCAGGGCACACTTGAGCCTGGTGTCTTACTGGGTCCAGAGCCACCAAGACAACTCAAGATCAGGGATCAGATCACACATAATGAAAGAATGGGGTGCTCCTTAGGGGCTCATAGTGATTACTACATGAGGTGGAAGTTTGTGGGAATCTGGGTTCTGCCTCTGACCCTTCCTCGGTGAATATGAGCAATGAGGACACAGGTGACCGTAGAGCTTAAGAGAAACGAAATGGACCAGCTGCTAGGCTGTGGAGAAACCTGTGTGGGCTCCCTGGATATTTGGAGGCATGTAGACCTACGGATTGCTGATGGAGGAGGGTAGAAAGCACAAGACGTTCCTCATCCTCACCAACCTTTCCCCAACACTGTGAACATATCCTTTCACATCTACAGCCACAAGCCTCTTGTCGCTGAAGAACCCTCATTTAAAAATAGGACCCTCACTCAAAAATAATATTAAACTAACAGCCTCTGCTTGAATTTAAAAGAATTCGAGCTTCCCAGGTAATGCTGACAGAGGCTCCAGGAATTGAAACAGTACAAAAGTCACAAAGTCAGGATGCCCAGAGTGCTATCTGAAAGCAACTGATTAACCACAGAATGTCCCAGCTCCGGAGATAGCTCATAGGACAAACAACAGGTCAACCTAAAGAGTAAGCAGAGATAAGCCAATCAAATGAAGGATCAGGAACTGTAGAAATTCCTAAGAGTAAGCTAGTAAAAAATGAACGTGTACTCACCCCCTCCCCTTTGAGAAATTTTGGGGTTTTGCCTTTAAAAGCTAGGCTCACAAAGAAAGAGCAATTCTACTCCCTGCCTCGTTGCAACGGGGTGAGGCTGATGGGAAATCTGAGTTGGTTTGTAACTGTGCATTAAAAATAAACCTTGCTGTTACATTCTGGAAATTCTCTGTCTCCGGTGGTCTTTTGGGGGTCCCAATCTGGGCATAACAGTCACCTGACTTCATGCTCCAGGTCTCAGATCTCCAACAACTCTAGGCTGGTGTGTTCTTCTAAATTGTCTGGACCCTGCAGACTGTAATACCAACCAAGCTGACAAGATGTGCCCACTGGTGCAATAGTGGCAGGACTGCTTATGGGAGTAACCAACAGCTCCTGATTGGATTTGAAGCCTCTTCCACAGAAGGAATTTACACCTGGTACTGAAAACATGGTAAAACAAACAAACAAAACCTGTTCTTGGTTGTTTTCTTACTCTTTGTCTTTTTGGGGGCCTGCCACCCAGCTCCCAAATAAATCACACACAGAGTCTTATTCTTAATTATGAATGCCCGGCCTTAGCTTGGCTTGTTTCTTGCCAGCTTTTCTTAACTTTAAATTAACCCATTTTTCTTTTGCCTCTGGGTTTTCTCTGTTCTCTCTTACTCAGTTGCTGGTTGTGCAGAGGAGTGGCTGGCCCCTGATGTCCTCCTTCTCCCGCTCCTAGATCTCTCCTCTCATAGANTTCTCCTATTAATTCTTTCTGCCTGCCAGCCCTGCCTAACATTTCTCCTGCCTTGCTATTGGCTGTTCAGCTCTTTATTACACCATCAGGTATTTGGCACAGGCACAGTAACACAGCTTCATAGAGTTATAAATGCAACATAAACAAAAGTAACACACCTTAAAATAATATTCTACAACACTTTCCCCCTTTTTTCTAAACAAAACTGAAAAGTTTTAACTTTAACATAGTAAGACTGTATACAATAAGAACAATTATCAAGTAAAGATTACATTCACAATTTACTGCATTCCAATTTATTTGTGTCTGGTACATTTAAAGAAAATACTTCATAATCTATTCTATCTTAGTGAATCCAAAATTTTATGCCTAACTTACTTTCTATCATATCTAAGGAAAATTGCAACTATAATTATCTAGTCTTCAACTCCATCAAAGGTCCCAGAAGGAGATAATATTATTTAAGTAAACAAAAAGTACATTAAGTAAACAAAAAGTACATTGTAAACAACTTCCAAAAACTCTAGAAATGACAGAGATATCTGACTGCCTGGACAGTCACCCAAAGTTCCTCTGCAACATTGGGGCATCCATTCTGAGCCTATAGGCCCATGGTCTCTGGCAGACTTTTCAATGAAGCAGAGAATTTGAAAGAGTGTCCTGCCTAAATTGGCAAAGTTTGTCAGTTACTTTCCTCTATGTCCTGCGGAATGTCTGGCAGTTTCTTCTGTGAAGCAAGAACCCTGAAGGACCATCACACCTTGTTTTGGCAAAGTTCACTGGTCACTTTCCTGTGGGCCCTGCATATTCAGTTTATACAACATACTGTCAATCAGTCCAGGCAAGAGCAGCTTCTTGCCCAATGGTTAGCCTTGCCACACTGAAAGCAAACTCCATAAGGAGGTTCTTCGATGCCCATCGTCTCTAAAGTAAATTGATACTGCCAGGAGCAGATGTGTATCATTGTCATGAAAAGCCCTAAATTAACAAAACATTTAAAATTTTAAATGTCATATTCTGTAGGTCTTTGAAAAGTTTGAAGACCATCTATCTATCTAAATTACATCTCTATATGACCTGGAAAGCATACCTAACATCTACAATTTTGATTGTTGTAAATGACTAACCATTAACCTATGTTTCCTGATTATCCTATACAGTTTATAATAATAGCTTTCAAAAGCTAGAACTTAACCCCACATTTCCAAATGAACTGCATAGGCACAATACCTCAAACAAAAATAGAAACATACATACAATATGTTGTAACAAAAATAACCTTAAATTTGTATCAATATATAAAAATCCTTTAAACAAGAGTAGAAACATATATGCAGTGTAACAAAAATAACTTTAAATTTGTATCAATATTCTATATTCCTCTAAATGATAACATCCATAATCCACCAAATAACCAATAACTACTCATATCCCCCAACTCTTGGGACTGTGGGGCACAATTTTCTCTAAACTGCTTCCTGCTGACTGTGGGTGAAAGCATCTTAAGGGGTCCCTGAGAAAATTTTGAGACAATGACCAAGTCCTGGGAAGACCAGCAGTAACCTTTGTTGATAGATAGCACCTGTCAAGATTCAGGAGGTTTCCCCTGATCAAATCTGATCCATATTATTCCTAAAGGAATCCATAGCCTCTCGTCTCCTGTGGGAACAAAACTCCAAAGCATTTTTGATTTCCATTTGAAAAATACATTTGTCTTTTGCTTCTCAACAATCAGAAAATTCAAAATCAACATAATAACATACAGGATCCATACTCCCTCTGTATTTCTCATCTCTATGTGGTCTTTTTCTTTTATATTATTTTTATTCTCTCTTTAAAGACTTTATTATTTAACTATTCATTTTTTCCATGACTATACCCTTTTTCTTTTCTTAAGCCTATGCATATTGTTAAGCACATTGTAACCTGTTTAGAGGTTTTTCCATTTGGACCTCTTTTATTGTGTATTTTTTAGCGTTTTGTCTNGATGAGCTAAAAAACCTGCTAAGCAGAGCAGCTTGGGACCTCTGACTGTGGCTTTGGCAGCAGACTCCACCCATTTCTCAGGTCAGGAAAGCCAAGCCTAAATCTTGTGGCCTGGTTGGAGATGCATTTGACCAGGAACTGCATTCAACCCCCCAGCCGTGGAATGCCGATGCCCTGCACCGTGGCAGGTGCTTTTTACTTAGTTTTTTTGTTTTTATTTATGTAGTAGCTGCTCAAGGGCTCGTTGTCTGGCACTAACTGTCTGGCAGAAACTCTTAAAGGAGCAGCATTTTTTTTAAGNTTTCTCAGGCACTACAGAAATTTGAGCACCACATTGGCATGCCAAAATGTTGTTGGTTGTTTTTGCTCTTTTAGGAGGCCTGCTACCTAGCTCCCAAACAAATCACACACAGAGGCTTAGTCTTAATTATGAATGCCCGGCCTTAGGTTGGCTTGTTTCTTGCCAGCTTTTCTTAACTTTAAATTAACTCATCTTTCTTTTGCCTCTGGGTTTTTACCTTTCTCTATTTCTGTATGCCTTTCTTTCTTACTCCATTGCTGGCTGTGTAGCTGGGTGACTGGCCCCTGATGTCCTCCTCCTTCTTTCGCTCCTAGATCTCTCCTTTCTCAGATTTCTCCTTCTATTAATTCTTTCTGCCTGCTAGTCCCACCCATCCTTCCTCCTGCCTCTCTATTGGCCAGTCAGCTCTTTATTAGACCATCAGGTGTTTTACACAGGCACAGTAACACAGCTTCACAGAGTTAAACAAATGCAACATAAAAAAAGTAACACACCTTAAAATAATATTCCCCTGTAGCCAGAAGTTTCTCCAGTTCTGCCCTGCCCCGTGGTTGGAACGAATCTCTCCCACCCATGGTCCCACAGCTACTTATAAAATAATCACTCAGAGGCTTATATTAATTACAAACTGTATGGCCTATGACTTCAGCTTCTTGCTAGCTAGTTATTTCATCTTAAATTAACATTAACCCATTTCTATAAATCTATACGTTGCCTTGTTGCTCCTTCGGTGGCAGGCTCACATCTCCCCCAACTCTGCCCTTCTTCACTCTGTATCTCTGCTTGGATTTCTCACCTGGCTGTTGTTGGAATCAGAATATCTCTGGTTCAGGCTAAATGTGCCCCCACCCCTCCTGTGTTGTTTGTGCTGAGTTCAGTGATGTTATTCAAGGTTGTTCCNCTTCAGTGCTGGGAAGACGGATGTTTCACAGCTGTGGCTTCCTGGAACATGCTGACCGTTCCTTGACCCTGGGTGCTGAGGCACGTGGCAGGGCCATTCTCAGAGGGTATATAAGACAGAGGGGGGATGATAAATAAAAGTCCCAGATGCTTGCAACCTTGACAGAGTGTGCTGCATTCATCTCGACTCCCTTTGCCAGATCAAGACTTGTGCCTTGCGGGCACGGCAGCTGTAAGCTTTCTTGCCATAGGCCAAAACAGCTTTATTTATTATCCAATGGGAGCCACACATATTCACAGCATGCAGAAAGACATCCCACAGTATTCCCCAACAAAAACAAAAACAAACAAAAAAACAAAAAAACAAGGTTAGAGAGGTCATTAGCCCAAGGAGAGGAACTACTGATGTTGTTTTACTAAATAGCCATCTTGCCAAATTGTCTTCTAAATATTTATGTTCGTATTTATAAATGTCTGCTGCTCTCAACCTTAGGCAGAGAATCTTCTTATTCTAGTGGGTGGTAGTTACTGCAGAGATTCATAACTCTTCAAAGTACTGAGGAAAAGTGACTAGGGAGGTCTGCTGTAGATGAAACATCTGCATTGATCCTCCCTTGATCCTCCAAGCTTGGGGAACACCACAGAAGAGGTGAAAGAAAAACTGTAAGAGCTGGAGGCTGAGAAGGAGTAGTGTAAAATGTCCTCCTGACATGGCATGACTGTTACACCTATGAGCTCATAGTAGCTATGGTTACTCTAATAAGACCTGCACAAGATCAAGCCAGTTAAAAATGTCCAAATATTGGCTAATATTGCTGATGAAAATAACTGCAGAAATCTTCAATTAAAAACATGAATACAGAAAGCCAGGACTGGTGAGAAGAAATCCATGGTGACCCTGGTATAATTCTGCTCAGGCAGATTCTAGCCACTAACAGGCCAACCAGGTCTTTCAAGGCCCAGACTGGTGGGAAGACATCCACAGCCTGTCTGGCCCTTGTGGTGCCCGACGGATGGGTCCCATTGATGAGTAAATTTATGGTAGAGAAATAGGAGAGAAAGAGAAATAGAATGGTTCATGTGCTGTGGAAAGTGGCAGGATGGAAAAGATGAAGACAGTGAGAAGTAGGCTGATGTGGGAGACCTGCTTGCCACCTGGGGCCATGGTGACATCTGGGCCCAGGCTGCTGCCAAGGGCCATGTCTGGATCCTTGGTCCTGCCACAGCCAGGATCTGTGTGGACATCCATGGTCTATGTTGCCACCAAAGGCCACAAGGATGTCCAGTGCCTGGGCTGCTACCTGAGCCATGTAGGTGTCCAAGGGCCATGCTGCTACTGGAGCCAAGCTAATCTGGGTGGCATGTGCTGTCACCCAGGGTCCTGGTGTTGTCCAGGCCCTGGCTGCTGCTGAAGGCCATGTCTGGGTCCAAGGCCCTACACAAGCCAGGGTTTGAGTCCACAGCTGTGGCTCCTATTGCAACCAAAGGCCATGTGGTTTTCCCGAGTCTAATTAGCCACCTTGGATCATGTTGGTGCCCAGGGACCATGCTGCAACCAGGACCATACAGTCCTGAATGCCTCATACAACAACCCTGNGCCATGGTGACATCCAGGCCAGAGCTTCAGCTGAGGGCCATGTCTGGGTCCATGGTCCTGCTGCAGCTGGGGTCCGTGTTGATGACCAAGGCTCCTGTTATCATCGAAGGCCATGTGGATGCCCAAGGTCTGGGGCCATGTTGGTGTCCGAGGGCCACAGTGTCACTGGGGCCATGCTGATCTGAGTGGACTGCACTGATACCTGGGGCAATGGTGACATCCAGACCTGGCTGCTGCCAAGGACCATGTCTGGGTCCATGGTCCTATAGTGCTGGGGTCTGTGTTGAAGTCCAAGGCTTGTATTACCACCAAAGATCACACAAAAGTCTGGGGTTGAGGCTGCAACCTATGGCCTTGTTGGTGTCTAGGGGCCAGCTACCACCAGAGCCATCCTGATCTGAGTGGCCAGTGCTTTCACCAGGAGCCAGGATGTCATCTGGGCCAAGATGCTGCTGAGGGCCATGTCTGGGTCCATGGCCCAGCTGCAACTGGGGTCTGTGTTGATGTCTGTGGCCTGTGTCACCTCAGGAGGCCATAGGAACCATGCATGGTGAAATAAAAGGGCCATGCTGAGCCGGCCCTGCCCTTCACTGGCCCTAGGAAAGCTGGCCTTGCCTCTCAATGGGCACTGCAGCAAGAGAGCTGGTCCCAATCCTCACAGGAGAGCTGGCCCATGCACTCAGGAGGGTTGGCCCCACCCTTCACCACAGGTGAAGGACAGCTGGCCCAGATGGCATGGGCATAGGAGAACTGGCTCCGCCCCCTCACCTAAGGCAGGCAGCCCCAGTGGCCCAGACTGACCAGCTCAGCTACTACCCAGGCCCACAGCCTTGGGTTGGCCCACCCTAACATCTACTTTACCTAGGACCTGCTGGAGCTCGTCAAGGTATGGGTCCTGCGGAACATTATCCACAGGATCTTCATAATAGAGGCAGCTGTGGGATATCCCAGAGGAGTTTCAGTGAAGAACCAATGATGATAGTGTGCCAGAAACCAAAGGCCTTGATCTAGACCAGTGACTCATTGCAATGAACATTTGCTAGCAAAGCTGATTGGACTAAAGGGTGTACTGTGTGACACACTGCTCCCAATGCCACCAGGATTAATGAAGAGGTGTTGGAGAGGCGGGAAAGAAGGAGAAGCAAAGAGGGGTGTTTTTTGGCTTGTTTTGTTCTTACTTTTGTTTCTTTGTTTGTTTGCTTGCTTTGTTTTGGTTTGGTTTAGTTTGAGTTTTCTTTTGGAGGGTGCTNCAGTGGTGAGGAGAAGATATGGGGGGGACTGGAAGGTGAGTAGAATTAGGGTGCATGATGTGAAATTCCCAAAGAAATTGTTTAAAAACAAGAAAGAAAAATTTTAAAACTGAATACAGGCATATCTCAAAAAGATCATCTTCCAGGATAAAGTTGGCTTTCTCTGAAAGATGCAGAGATAGTCCAACATACATAACTCAACAAGTGTAATAAATCATATATATATATATATACTTAAAGACAAAACTGATTATCTCAATAGATGCAGAAAAGGCCTTTAACAAAATCCTACATGCCTTCATAATAAAAGTCCTAGCGAGGCCAGCCATGGTGGAGTGTCTCTTTAAGCCCAGCACTTGGGAGGCAGAGGTGGGCAGATTTCTATGAATTCAAGGCCATCCTGGTCTACACAGTAAATTCTGGAACAGCCAGGGCTACATAAAGAGATGCTATCTCAAAAAAAAAATCCTAGAAGCAGTCAGAATAAAGGGATCTCAACACAATAAAGGCTACACACAACAAACCCACAACCAGCATCATCCTAAATGCAGAAAAACTTAAAGCAACCTCTTTAAACCAGCACCATGACAGGGCTGCCCACTATCCCCACTCCTTCTCAGTAGAATGCTTNAAGTACTAGCCAGAGCAATAGACAAGAGAAGGAAATTAAAGGGATGCAAATAGAAAGAAAAGTCAAATTACCCCTATTTGCAGATGTTATGATACATGTAAGAGATCCCCAAAAGTCCACCAGAAAACTTCTAGATCAACACTTTCAGCAGAGTAACAGAATACAAAATTAACTTTAAAAGATCAGTAGCCTTCCTGCCACATGACCTGAGCTTGCTTCTCAGCTGCAGGACTGGCACCTCAGATCCAGCTGCTCGTGACTTCACAGCTGCAGAAGTACTGGTGGTAGACTCAGGAGAGCAAAGACAATGCTGACAGGAGTAACCAGGCTATAGTAGAATATTTTAAGGTGTGTTAATTTTGCATTGGTTTAACTCTGTGAAGCTGTGTTACTGTGCCTGTGTAAAACACTTGATGGCCTAATAAAGAACTGGCCAATAGCAAGGCAGGAGAAAGGATAGGCAGAGCTGGCAGGCAGAGAGATTTTACAGAGGGAGAAATCTGGGAGGAGAGATNTAGCAGCCAGAGGAGGAAGACAACTCCTGAGGCCAGCCACCCAACTATACAGCAAGCCACAGAGTAAGAGTAAGATTTACAGAAGTCAGAGAAAAGGAAAAGCCCAGAGGCAAAAGATAGACTGATTAATTTAAGAAAAGCTGGCAAGAAATAAACAGGCTAAGGCTGGGCATTCATAAGTAAGAATAAGCCTCTGTGAGTGATTTATTTGGGAGCTGGATGGCGGACCCCCCCAAAAAAGCCAAAACAAACAACACCACCAGGCTTTTCTCCAGGGTCTAGAAGTTGGACCCAAGATGTTTTTTACACGTGGCTGCCCACACATCTCAGAACAGTCAGGTTCTGGTTGGGTATCCCAGAGCTGTTTCCATGCACCAGAGCCAGTGACCCACTGGAAACAGTGCGAAGGTGAGCACTGCAGCATCCCCCTCCAGGATCTGAAGACAGTTATTTCCTCATGGTCTGCCTCTTCCATATGTGATGCAGGTGAAGACTTGGCGAAGCTTGCCTAATGGTAAAGAAGCCAGCTCTAGAGCTTTCTGGGCCACCTGAAAAATACCGATTTTGCTCAACCAGCTGTGTGATGCCTTCTCTTTGGGGAGAAGGGAACAAGAAGAAAATCTAGTCTTTGCCACACTGTTTATTTCTGTGCAAAATGTGACTAGCTGATTCTGCACATCTGGAATGCTCATCTTTGGGTAAAAACTGTGGGGAGTTTCTGCAGTCCACCTACAACAAAGAACACTTTGATCAACCCTTAAAGGCTTCTACCTGGCTGAGGAATTTCAAAACTCCAGATGAGCGTTTCCTGGGGCAGACAAAAGTTCAAGAGAAGTATGTTTGGAATAAGAGAGAAAGCACTGAGAAAGGCAGTCCTCGGGGAGAAGTTGTTGACATAATGAGTGAGGATCCCATAGATGCCCTTGAGACTGCGCTNAAGGAGCTAGGAAGGTTCTTTCACTTCCTGGTGGCAGCGGATGGAGTCAATGCCCTCTGGGGAAGGACAAGGCTGAAAAGAGAAGGTAGGACCCTGATTGCCCCAGAGGAACTAGCCCTTGTCCACAACCTAAGGAAAACGGTGAAAAATGATTGGCATGAAGGCGCAAAGAGTTTGAGTCTCTCTTTAAGTCCCGAACAGCCAGCTCCAACAGAAGAGGGAGGAAGGAACTGAAGGCCCTGAGGAACTGCAACCCAGGCAGCTGGGGCGGCTCTGTGATTCCCTGTAAGCGCGGACACTGTGCAGGACATCTGGAAAACACGTTTCCTTCCAACTATCTCACATGAGAAAGTCCCTAGGTACACATGAAGGACCCTCATTTGAAAATAAGCCCCTCACTCAAAAATAATATTAAACTAACAGCCTCTGATTGAACTAAAAGAAATAGGCCTGAGTTTNGAGCCTCCTAGAAATGCTGACAAGAGGCTCTGGGAATAGAAACAGTACAAAGTCACAAAAGTCAGGATGCCCGGAGGGCTCTCTGAAAGCAACTGATTAACCACAGAACGTCCCAACTCCAGAGATAGTCTATAGGAGAAGTCTTGTGACAAACAGGTCAAACTTAAGGATGAAATAACTAGATAACTCAGGAACCGAAGAAATTTCTAAAAGTAAGCAGAGATAAGCCACAGGGACTGTAGAAATTCCTAAGAGTAAGCTAGTAAAAAAATAAACCCGTATTAACCCCCCTCCCCTTTGAGAAATCCTGTGACTTTTGCCTTTAAAAAGTTAAGCTCACAAAGCAAGGATAGATCTCCTCTCTGTCTTGCCTCAGAGCACTGTAGACGGGATCTCCCTGCCTGGCTTGTATTTCGAGAGAATAAACCTTGCTGTTGCATTCTGGACATCCTCGGTCTCCGGTGGTTTTTTTGGGGTTCCTAATCTGGGCATAACACACAAATGGAACAGGCTGACCCACAGTGACTGAACAACATGTATAGTCCATCCTGGCTGAAGCAGCTGGTCACATCACATCCACAATCAAGAAAGAGAGCAATTCCTCCTAGTGCTCAGCTCACTTTCTCCATTTTCTCCATCCCAGGATCCCCTGCTGAGAGAATAGTAGGGACCAAGGTGAAGATAGGTTTTCCTACTCAGTTAATCTAGCCAAGATACTCCCCCACAGGTATACTAGAAAGGCCCATCTTCTGGGTGTTTCTAGATTCTGTCAAGTTGACACTGACTGCCACAGATATACAACATGTAATTGTCAAATCTATGTAGTCAGAACTCCCATATCCTTAAGCATTTTTTAATTATTTTTATTCACAGGTAGTTTTGTCTATATTATGTGGACAGTATAACATATCAACACAATTATACAATGTGTTCCAAACAAATCAACTTACTTTTGTTACTATTACAGCATCATTTCTTAGTTTTTGGTGAGTTTCAGCACTTCAATTTGCTTATTTATTAACGTATCAGAGGTTAATTTTTAAATTTCTTATTGTTAGAGAATTTCATATATGCATATAATTCATTTTTATGAAATCCACTCCATCGTTCCCCTCTCCAGTTCCTCCCACATTCACACTGCCATATTTCTATCCAAACTTCATGTGCTTTCTTTTCCTTCCTTCCTTCCTTCTTCCTTTCTGCTTTCCTTCCTTCCTTTCTTTCTCTTTTGAGGCAGTCTTACTATATAACTACTTGTTGACTAGAACTTACTATGTAGACCTGACTGGACTTAGACTCAGAGATCACCTGCCTCTGCTTCCAGAATGCTAGATTTAATGGTGTGCCACCACATCTAACAATGCACTCTTTTTGAAAAGTCCACTTTGTCCACTTAGTGTTGCCTGTATGCACACGGGTATAGGAGTATCTACTAGATCATGGGTAGCCTCTCTGGGGACACATTCCTGAGAAAACTGATTCTCCCTTCCCCAGAAGCCACCAGTTGTCAATAGGTCCTCTGAAAGGGGAGGGACTTCATGAGCTCTTCTCCCAAACATGCCAGGGTTTGGGCTGGGTTGATTTTGTACAGGTCTTGTGTATGCTGCCACAGCCTGTGAGAGTTCATGTATGCAACACTCCCACAATGTCCATCTGCAGATGTTCACTGCCTCCAGCTCCTATGATCTCTCTCTCCCCTCTTCTGCCTTGACTTTCTACTCTGGCTTCTCTCAATGATGTGAAACTCAATATAAGCAGAAATGAATCCTTTCCTCCCCAGGTTGCTTTTGGTCCTGGTGTGTTACCACAGAAGTAAAAACCTTAAGTAAGACAGGGTGGTTATCTGTGTGGGTGCTAATAGGAGTGAGGGTTAGTCTCCCTGTACATATGTGTGGAGACAGATATTTGGGCTTGAGTGACTATAGCCTGTAGCACACTGAATTCCCTGAAGGTAGAAACAATTGACCCTGCTCTTGCCCCTCCCCTACACTATTGAAGGCAGTCACTGTCTTCTCCTTCGCTTGACAAAGTGGCAATGATGAGCCAGAAGACACCCCAGCTCCAATTATGGATGGAGAACAATGCCAGCAACTGCAGGATAGAGAGCTAAGCAAACCAATCTCTGGCCACCCAGCCCCAGCTGATCTCCACCCCACTACCAAACCCAAAAGCAACACTGTACACTTGCCCTGTGGCCAGTGAGTCTACNTCTCTGGGTGGAAGGATATTCCAAAGATAGTGAGGGACCAGGGGACTCCAGGCATCTGAGCTCGAGTGGAGACAAAGCACTTTTCATTTTTATTATGACAGCAAAACATGAGGGGACATTTGCAGTTGGCTTAAGCAAATGCAAGGACATTGAGGGAATACACCTGTGTTATGTCTTATCTTCNGTCTTATGAAAAGAGCCAAAAATATCCCTCCCAAGCCTTTGCCTTTCCCACAGAGATAATGTGGGCATACCAGGCCGTTAGACTGTCCAGTAGAAAGTGGACGTCTCTTCATGTCCTTTTTCTCAAGAGTATTCGCTTACTATAGTTCATGTAACTCTTTCTAGAAGAATGCCTTGTGGAAAGAACATTCTGTACTCTGCCCCACCCATAGTTCACAATAAGTTTACACTTTCTTACACAGGCTCCCACACAGCATTGTTAGGTTTAGCAAACAAGTGCAGATGCCTAGTTCCACAACAACACCGTGGGGCTGTGGAGGTGGCTCCATGGCAGAGAACTTCTCTAGCATGTATGAGGCTGTGGGTTCTACTCTCAGCACTTAAAACAACATGAAAACCTCTAAAAACAAAACAAAATAAAACAAAAGAGTACAGTAGAATCGAAGGAAACATAATATCAGGAAGGGTAAATCACGATTTGTTGCCAGGAACATGGAATGAGGCCGTCTCAAGATGGCCAGAAATGACTGAAGAAAGAGAAAAGTTATTATGAGCACTCTGGATTTTGAAAGACAGAAACAGAAGTGGCCGGAAGCCTCTCAAGTCCAAGACTCACTCTCTTATCCCATTTTCCCTCCACACATGGTCACATAGAACTCAACCACTGCCCAACTCACCATACTCTAGTTTACAGCTCTATCTATCTGTGAACGACCCTGCAGAGCACTGAGCTCAGTTGAATGAGCTATGAGCCATTCCACAGCCACATCTGTATTTTCTGGACATTCTGCCTTATAATTATGTCCCTGAGAATAAGGGAGAGTATGGACTTTCAAACTCTGCTTGTGAGAGCCACACATAAGCTGTGAATGATTAAATGTGTTCTGCCTTCTGAATTAAGATATTTAGAGAATGCAAGAGTGGAAAGATTAATGAAAGTTCTGTAAAGTTGAAGTTCCAGCAATAAGATACAAAGATTATGTATAATGACATCTCAGTCTTTATAAAAAGAAAGAAGAAAATATTAAAGTGTCTTAGTTAGGGTTTGCTATTGTTGTGAAGAGGCACCATGACCACGACAAATCTTATAAAGAAAACACTTACAGTTCCAGAGGTTCAGTCCCTTATCATCATGATGGGAAGCAGGGCAGTGTGAAGACAGATGTGGTGCTGAGGTTGAGAGAGCTACAACTTGCAGGCAACAAGAAGTCAACTGACTATCATACTGAGGGAAGCTTGAGAAAAAAGAGACCGCAAAGCCTGCCCCTACAGTGACATACTTCTTCCAATATGGCCGTACCTTCTAATAGTGCCACTCACTTTGGGAACTATTTTCTTTCAAATCACCACATAAAGGTAGGTCGAATCATTATTCAGTACTGGAGGGAACTGCCCTGTTAGGTTGAGGTTCTCTGGGGTCTGNGTCCTGCCACTATGGAGTCCCAAGTTAGTAGGGAGGAAAAGTCAGGTCCTGGGATGCTGGAACCTGAGAGAGAGAGAGAGAGAGAGAGAGAGAGAGAGAGAGAGAGAGAGAGAGAGGAGAGAGAGACCAGGTGCTGAGCTCTGGAGAAATATGAATGTACTCCCTGAATGTTTGGAGGTGTGAATTCCCAAGGTTTGCTGATGCAGGAGTGGTGCAGAGTGTAAGAAGTGGAGGATGACCTACTGGTTACAGTTTGATAACTGGGAGATAGTGGTACTTCTGAGGTGTGGCATACATCATGTCATATATAAGTGAAATTATTTGACCTGTGTAGACAGCGGTACAAGCATCTATTGGGGTCCTGCCAGTAGACATCAGCCAAGTAGGCATGCGTGTGTAAGGAAGAGANAATGCTGAAATGTATGGAGGTTAAGGAAGGACAAGTGTCGTGGACTCNGAGCACAGCCCTCAAAATAACACAGAGAAAAGCCCTCACATGTGGGAAATGCAGGTTTCAGCNCCCAAGCTCTCNCTATCCTGCCCCACTCCTGTGAGCACACTGNCTGGGTTTCTGACATAAAGGTCACCTGCCTCTTGTCTCCAAGGTGCATTGTCCAGGTCTCAGCCCTCCAAGAGTTCTAAGGAAATANGATCTTACAAACGAATATTTCTGGGCTCTGGTTTTTGGTTTTTCAATCAGAAAACACAAAATAAAGACTGGCTTCTTATATCTAATGAAGTAACATGGAAGAATGATGAAATCAAAACCCATCTTTGAAGTACCGCCAGATAATGGGGCAGAAAAAAATGGGAGAATCAGGGACATGAGTCAGGATATTCCAGGGCTTTGAGGGCTCCTCCTCATTATAGATCTTCTGATGTGGCTCTCACATTCCTGAGAGGTTTCAGTGACACTAAGTACCCAGAACAGTAGCATACAACATAGACATGACAAGCCAAACCTCAGCTGTGTACAAGACAGACTCATACCTGATCAATTCCTAGAACACTGAGTGAAGGGAGCAGGACACTGACCAGCTATAAAGTATCTTGTTAAAGATGAGAGAAGGTGATGACTTTAAGCTAACAGCTNTCCCACCTTCCTTCCACAGGGAGACGACTCACACACAGGGCTTCTAAACTATTAACCCTGTACAGGTAACCCAATGGCCTGGGAGACACAACTGAGGAGAGATACACCTCTGGACTGTAACATCCAAAGATTTGTGACAAATCACAACTTCAAGGACAGAATGGGTGGACTCTGGTTGTCTTCTGTGTCTACTTACTATGTCCATTGATGAAGTTCTTCCTGCCTAACAAACTGTTAGTTGCCTGATGTCCAGTTCATTATCTTCTGCTCTACCAAGGAGGGTCTCTATCCAAGAACATAAAGGGGAAAACAAATACTGACTCTGAGATGAGGGGAGATGTTGCCCTTGCATTCCTGAGCTGGAATACTAGACTGAGATACAAAGCTCTGAATCTCTCCCCCTAACCCTTGTCTTCCCAGTCGCCTGCTTGATGCCACCACATAAAGAAAGCAGGACACAGAAACAGCCTGTTAGTCTCCTAAAGCATGAACTGAGACCTGAGAAGATGTGCAACAGCTCAGGTTGAATGTGAGACAGGCTTTACAGCTGTCTCTTATACACATCTAGATGTGTATAAGAGACAGGGCTTAGGTTGAATGTGGGACAGACTCCGCTCTGCTGGTCACCCTTGTCTCATCCCTATCCAGGGAGAATTTGCCAGACTTCTCCATGAGGACAGTGACTGTGACTGCAGAGTGTCCTAAACCTCTGAAAGCAACATGGCTCCTCCCCCATGCTCACCANATCACCTTTTGCTGAGAAAATCCTCCTCCTTTCCTTGTTGAGAAAATTCCATAATTGTTGGTGCTTCCATGACATGGCCAGAACATTCAGTCTCTGGTTCCAGTCAGAAGTTCACTGTCTGTTCAACTGACTCCAGGACGTTAGGAAATTGTAATCTCCTCCATCACCTGGATCAGACATCCTTCTACACTGAGACACATGTTGCAGGACCGGGGTTTTGATCAGCCATTCTTCATTGCTCCTATGTTTTCTTGTATGAAGATTGCTGATAGGGGAGATTACAGCAAACAAGCAAGAGTACAGAGAGCAAACACAGTGGGCAAGGCCACCNTGAGGGTCTCTAGCCATCTAAGCCAGGACTCACTGGGTTTGAAGTGTGATGGTGAACATTATGTTTAGAGGATAAATTCACTGTGTTAAGCATTGAAAAACAAAATTGTTTTTAGCTTGTATAAGCCTGAGGAAGTTGCTCCTACTTTGAATGTATCCTGTCAACTGGTCTGAGATGGAACACTTCCTTGTGTAGTTAGGCTACTATTTTTAAAAAGTAAAATAAGAAAGGCTGGACATTTTACAGCCTCAGCCATTCCTACAAGGTAGTGGGTCACAGATTAAACAGACTGACTGCTAAGGTCTGCTTTTGCATGAGATGCTTGCTTGCTTGGATGGTTGAAGCATCTGTAGGATGTCTGTTACAAGATCAAGATTTGCCCACACCCAGACAGGGATATGAGTTAATTCGGCTTCCCAAAATTAAAACTTTTGGGTTTTTTTTTCTTTATAATCCATTGGCTAGCAATGGTCAGGGCCTTTTCTAGAAAACTCTCTCTGGTTTGGTTCTGGCTGGTCTCTTTTTAATTAAAAGCTTCTAATTTATTAAAACCAAAACTTAAGTCAGATCAGTAAATCTCTAAATGACACAGGACTCACAAAAAAAGGATACCTTGTCCATGGCTAGGTGCCAACACCTGGCCATTGGGAAGCCATAGGGTCAGACCCAGAGTCTACCATGAACTGTGCTTCAGACCTAATAAAGTCCACCTAAAACAGCCTAACCCATCTGTGACCTGCTCTAAAGGACCTCCCATTGTTTCAAGTAAAACAAAACAGCCATTTCTAGGAATAGAAACTGAAACCAACTCTGACTGCCGCCCTTCCGTTGGTGGTTTGGATAAACAGAGCTCATACCTAGGCAGTGAAGTACAGACAGCACCGGCTCTGTGTGGACCAGGAACCATAAAGTAACTCGGGGAAGATCAGGCTGTCCATCCCCAGTGCTCCTCCTTTCTTCATGCAGTTCTTCCTAGGACATCAGAACTCCACACCTCACCTCTTTTCTTCCTGAGCATCCTGAGTCTGAATTCCAGTTTTAGATCATTCCAAGGGAACTGCCCTGCTGCAGTGCAAAGATCTTTCCTAAGAGGAGAGCTTTGGCAAAGGTGCCATTGCCATCAGATCAAGGTCACCACTGCTGAGGTAAGTGAATGGTTTCTAAGTTCAGCTTGGCCAATGACCCTGCATGTGTGAAAACATGGAGAGAGGAGCACTGAGCTTGGGCAGCAGAGCTTGGGGACTTTTACTCAGGCAGCACTCACAGGAGCATCCTTCTGGGAGCCTCTTCTGTGCCAGAGCATCCCACAGCAGAGAAGCAACAGCCCTT
>LZPO01008492.1:0-12861 GCA_001675575.1 Neotoma lepida | reverse complement strand
TGGTAGGAGGCTCCCCCCTTTCACTCTTGGTGGTCACACTGCCTGAACCTGTTAACAGGTTGAGGATTCATCCTCAGACCCACCCAGGTCTCTCTTGGTGATGTTGCCTGAGTGACAACCCACTCCCTCCAAGAGACTGATCTTGGTCCTCTCCAGTTTCACAGGGGCTCCTGGTATCTTGATTTTGGCCCACTACCACCAAGTAACTAACAATAAAAAATTATCTATGTAAGATATACTTAATAGATAATGGTCCTCAACTTATTGGAGATCTGCTGAATATGGCATTTAAAATGTTCAATAAAAAAGGCTTTTTGTGATAGACATGTCAGCTCCTGAAAGCACCTTTACTCTCCTCCAAAAGAGATGGATGGACACAGAGGAGCCTCCACATGGAGCTGACTTTAAATGTGGCAAAGCTGGCCACTTGGTAAAAACTGCACTTCACCCTTCACCTTTAGCTGCTGTGATTTTGTCCAAACTGTGGACAAGCAGGACACTGGGGAGTTGATTGCCCTGCTCTGCCTAGACAGGATAAGCTGGTTCCCACACCCTCCTCCCAAGTTCCTACTCCACAGGAAAGCCTGTCAGAAATTCTGAGCCTGGCAGCCAAGACTGATGCTGCCCTGGGACTTCTGCCCCCAGTGACTTCGGAGGAACCTAGAGTGACTGTTCAAGTAGCTGGTAAGTCTGTCATTTTTAATAGATTCAGAAGCTACTTGGTCTGTACTCCCTGTTTTCTCAGGTGCAATTCACCCTTCTCAGATCTCTGATGGTGTTAACGACTAGGCTAGTGATAACTTTGTCTGTCAGTTTGATAGCAGCAACCAAGGCTTCAACTGCCTCCTCAGTTCCCTTCATGTATAAAAATCAGGCCTCACTTTCCTAAAGCTACTACTCCATCTACAAACAGTTTACCTTGTTACCAGACTCGGAAAACAATTAAACTCACAAAACAAATCTCAATGTAACTTTTACTATTCCTTTTTTTGAAGGAACTCAGTTTACAATGACTGCTCTCAGTAATCAAACACCTGTGTCTCGTGGTGAATGATTGGATAAAAAAAAGGTGTAAAGTGTTATAGATCCGGTGGGGGTTCACACGGATCCATGGAAAGAAGGCACAGAGCACTTTAAAGGTGAATCTAGCCTTGTCAGCTGCAGGGGACTCAGTCTCTCCTAGACTGAGACACTCTCCCTTAGCCAAGGGCTTTTTTATGTTATCCAATTTACACATTTAGCAAATTCATTTCAATATCCTAAAACATCTTATCTAAGCTTCTCAAAGGGACAATGCTGATGATAATTCCTACTTGCTAAAAGGAGTCATCTCCTTAGCCCTGGCAAAAGTGACATATGACTCTTCCATTTACCTATGCCTGTGGCATCTCAGCATATCAAGGTCTCCTTAGCCTCTATGCTCCTTCAGTCCAGGATAACATACCCTGCTCCCTACCCTAAAGCTCTCCAGTCCCTGATCTTCACTTCCCCTCCCAAAGCTTCTCTTCCCCATATAACTCAGTCATTTTGGATACACATTCTCTGGGTTCCCTTCTTGATTCTGCTCTTGGTTTCTCTCCTGACCTCTCTTCTGTTTGCCCTCTCTCTTCTTCCCTCTCTCTCCTCTTCCTCTCTCATTCTGACTCCCTGCCCCCCATGAGCAAGTTCGGTCTGGGCTCTTCCAGATACCTCTAACTATACTCTCCCTCCTATCTACAATAAAAATCTTCTCCTCAAACATAAATATGAGTGGTCATGTCCTCATTTTCATTAAGATGTGAAGAGAAGTATTTACATATGTAGTAACATCTACTCTAGACCCACAGGCAGTTTGAGGGTAAAGATCAGAATTTAGGTGATTGTGGTGTGTAACTAGGATTGGAAGCAATGTTTTCCCACATCTAGCCTCTAGACAATAAATATAAATATAAAGGTGAAACCTGGGTCTGACCTCTACCAAGTAAAATGTGCATACAACATGTGAAGCATAGGAGAGAAGGGGGAATCACCAGAGAGACTGCGATGCTGCCATGGACAGAGAGGAGCTGTCTAATGACAATTTGATTTATGGGTTTTGTTTCTGTTGTTGTTAGCTTGACAATGGTGGGGAAGCCATATGTATTCATTAAAAACTATATTTGGAATTTTGCTCATTTCTCAGGCTGGTGATTGGTGATATGTTACTCTGGAGATTCTGGGAAAAGGCAGTAATAGTTCTTAAGAAATACAAGCCCTCAGTGGTGGGCTGGAGATGAGCCTTGACAAAATGAGACAGAGCCTGGCTATTAGGATGAAAGAGCTGGTGTAGATAAGACAGAATTTGATGAGTGTCAGGGGGTGACTGTGAGGATGTGATTTGTAGTGGACTCCCTGCAGTGAGTGAGGTAAGTCTGGGCCTTGGGGGATCTCTCTTCTAGCTGCCTCATCAGCGGTGTTATTTCCTTAGAGATGATGGAGTTGTCAGTGTGATGTGACAGTGAATAGTTCCTATAGCTTTGGGGAGATGGGAGGCTTTTAGCATGGCCATAATTTGACCTAAGTTAGTTATGGATCATCTTTTTGTTGTAAGTAGCTTGCATTCTTTCAGATGGCAGCATGGGACAGGAGGATATGAAAAGCATATTTAGAGTCTATGTAAACGTTTAGGGATTGTCCCTGTGCCAATTGGAAGGCCATGTGGGTGGGGAGTGCCAATGCTTCAACCACCCCAGTAGCTGACACTATGATATAGTCAGCTTTTCAGGTCCCCTCATGTAAGGAGCTGCCATCTGTGTACCAGGTATAGGTGACCTGAGGCAATGTGTCCTCCTATATGTGTGAGGGATTCGGCAGTAATTTCTCTAGGGTTTCAATGCAAGAGTGAGATGGGGAGTAATCAGTATTGGGTTGAGGAAGAAGGTTTGAGATATTGAGCAGTGGGTAAGATTGAAAAGTAAGTGTGACATCTTCTACTAGTACCACTTGGAGAGAAAGAACTCAGGAAGGAGGTAGAGTTTGTAGGCTTTATAAGTTAAGAGATGGGGCAGGTTGTAGAGGGAGAAGATAGTGGTGGATGACCCTAAGGTTAGTTTCTTTGATTCACAAATTAGGAGCTCAGCAGCTGCTAAAGCACATATGCAGGGTGCCCAGGCCTGGGTGCTGAGGTTTAGTTCTTTCATCAGTTATGCTGCAGGTGCAAAGGAACATCCCAGCTGATGACCTAGGACCCCAAGGGCATATCCCTCTTTTTCTCATGCATAGAGGGAGAAGGTATGAGTTAGGTCTGGGAGATGAAGGTCTGGAGCCTGGAGGAGAGCCTGTTGGAGCTTCTGAAAGGGCTTTTAATGGGATTTAGAAGGAGTTCATGTGGGAGCCAAGAATTGGCTCATATAAGGGGCAAGGAAGGAGGGAAATAGAGGTGATCCAGGAATGTAAGAAGCCAACTATTCCTAGAAACAATAAATAAAAGGGATTGCAAGAAACTGGATTAGGTGTTTCTGTTGCAATCTGCAAGAATATATTATAGAGATTCAGCTGTATATAATAGAGCTATACCTAGAAAGGTCAAGGAATCTTTTCTAGAGGGAAGCCATTTATCAAGGAATACTTGGTGTTATTTAGCTTTAATATTCAGCTGTTTTTTGCTATGAATTTCTTGTGTACTCATATACTACTAGATCAGATGGCAAAAAGTATAAGCTCTCAGACCTACTGCTGATCTACTAGGTACCACCCCTACAGAGTCTAGGAGACAGGCAGACTGTAGATGTTTCTTGGGCAAATGAAGCTCAGACTTTCCTTCCCAAGACTGGCCAAATGACATTCCATAGCATTTGACTCAGAACAAAGGGTTTTTTGCATATTCAGGTGTGAGTGAAGGGGAGGCAGAATTCTTGACAGGCAGAGTGGCATGGCCGGAGGAGAAGAGGATAAGGCAGAGTTGCTGGAGATGGTAGGGCAGAGTTGCATGGCCAGAGAGAAAGAAACAAGACAGATCTTTTATGCAGAATAAGAATTGGGTCAGGTCAAGAGAGTAGGAAAAGAAGAAATGAGCATGGATGAGAAACTGAAGACGAAGATGAGATCGAAAGCATAAGAGCTTACCAGGGCTATGAGAGGACAGGAAAAGAAGGGACAGAGAGGAACTGAGTGTCAAGATGGAACTGAAGCTGAGTAGATAGAAGTTTGTAATAGAGAAATAAAGTAAATGGGCGTAAGAAACTAGTGTACATAGATTCTTTTCCCTCAGATAACCCTAAGCTGGATGTAGCATCTTCCACAGGACTCTGGGGAGGATTCTCTCAGTGCAGGCCCCTGGGAAAATCCCAATAGTTTTCTATCCAAAGTGATGGCTTTGTGAGTTGAAGTAATGTTTAGACCCAAGTAGGTGACCTGAGGAGTGGACCATTGGACCTTAGAAGGTGAGACTCTATAGCCTCGGCTGGACAAGAAATTTAGGAGAGCAGAGATGTTAGTTTTGCTAATTTGTAAAGATGGATTGCAAAGGAGAATATCACCCACATACTGTATGAGTTTAAATTTTCGGAGAGACAGGGAGAAAATAGGTCAGAAGCTAGGGCCTGGCCAAATATATGTGGGCTGTCCCTGAGTTCCTAGGGTAAAACAGTCCAGGTGATCTGTGTGGAGAGGTGAGTGTCAGGGTCACTCCAGGTGAAAGCAAAGATTTTTGAGAATGAGTGCTGAAGGGGATCGAGAAAAAAGCATCCTTGAGATCCAGAATTAAGAAATGGGAGGTTCTGAGGGGATAGTGGAAAGGAGTATATAGGGTTAAGGACCATAGGATAGAGAGGGAAAACTGCATAATTAGTGAGCTAGAGGTCTTAAACCAGGTGGTAGGTCCCGTTAGCTTTCTTAACTGCAAGTATGGGAGTGTTAAAAGGAGAAGATGTAGGACCAAGTAGTTTTTTTCTTAGAAGGTCAGAAATGGTCAATTTAAGTCCCCTAAGGCTCTGGAGTTAGAGGGGGTACTAGGCTTGGGTAATGTACCCAGTAGAGTCCTGCAATTGGGCAACAATGGGACAATGATGTCTAGCAACAGAAGGGTTTTGGGCATCCCAGACTAGGCAGTCTACCTGGGAGTCTGACAAACGAAATGACATATTGCAACTAGTAGTATCGGTGGCTAGGAGGAGGAGGAGAGGGGTTGCTAGTGAGTCTGGGGTTGGGTGAATGGGGGGAGCAAAAGAAATACAAGCTCCCACTTAGGCTAAAAAATCTCTTCCCATTATTGGGTACAGGGCAAGTTGGCACAACCAAAAATTAATGGGTGAGAGAGATACCCCTGAAAATGCAATTGAGTGGTGGGATCTGATGAGATAGGTAAAGCTGTCCCCGTACCCTGACAATAGGAATATGCGGAGATGTGGATCCCCAAAACTCCCTCAGGACAAAGTAAGTGGCTTCAGTGTCCAAGAGGAAGGAGATGGGCTGCCCTGATACCAATACTGTGATGACTACCCAGGGCTCCCTGTCACATATGACAGTGGTCAGATCAAGGAAGCTCAAGTACCCACAGTCATCCAGGGCCAGGCATAGAAGGTTGGACATCCTTAGTCATCAGGGAAATGCAAATAAAAACGACTCTGAGATACCATCTTACACCTGTCAGAAAGGCTAAGATCAAAAACACTGAGGACAGCTTATGTTGGAGAGGATGTGGAACAGGGGGAACATTCCTGCACTGTTGGTGGGAGTGCAAATTTGTACAGCCACTTTAGAAATCGGTATGGCAATTTCTCAGAAAATTGGGAATCAATCTACCTCAAGACCCAGCAATATCACTCTTGGGCATATACCCAAGGAATGCTCAATCAGACCACAAGGACACATGCTCAACTACGTTCACAGCAGCATTATTCATAATAACCAGAACCTGGAAACAACCTAGATGCCCCTCAACTGAAGAATGGATTAAGAAAATGTGGTACATATACACAATGGAGTNNTNCTCAGCAGAGAAAAACAATGACATCATGAAATTTGCAGGCAAATGGATAGAACTAGAAAATATCATCCTGAGTGAGGTAACCAAGACCCAGAAGGACAAACATGGTCTGTACTCACTCATAGGTGGATACTAGATGTAAAGCAAAGGATAACCAGACTGCAATCCACAGCTCCAGGGAGGTTGGCTCACAGGGAGGACACTAGGGAGGATGCATGGATCTCCCAGTGAAGGAGAAATAGATGAGATCTACATCAGCAGCATGGGGGTGAGGGGAGGTTGTGGACGGCAAGGGATGGGTGATGAGAACACAAGGGAATGGGATGATCAAGCTGGAACAGAGACAGAGTGGGAGAGCAAGGAAAGAGATACCATGATAAATGAAGACATTATGGGAATAGGGAGAAACAGAGTGCTAGGGAAGTTCCCAGGAATCCACAAGGATGACCTCACCTTAGACTACTAGCAAGAGTCGAGAGGGTGCCTGAACTGGTGATCAGATGGCTGAATACCCTAATTGTCATCATAGAGGCCTCATCCAGTGACTGATGGAAGCAGATGCAGAGATCCACAGTGGGTGCCAGGCTGAGCTCCAGGAGTCCAATCAATGAGAGAGAGGAGGGCTTCTATGAACAAGGGACAATGAGATCATGATAGGAAAATGTATAGCCAAACTAGTGGAAACTCATGAACTGTGGACCAATAGCTGAGGGGCCCCTATGGTACTGGACTAGGCCCTCTGCATAGATGAGACAGCTGTTTAGTTTCAACTGTTTTGGGGGCCCCCAGACAAGCAGTGGAATCAGGACCCGTCCCTGCTGTATGAGCCGGCTCTTTGGAGCCCAGTGTCTATGGTCGGTCACTCTGCACAGCCTTGGTTCAGGGAGGTAGGGCTTGGACCTGCCTCAACTGAATGTACCAGGCTCTGCTGACTCCCCATGGGAGACTTTGCCTTGGAGGAGGTGGGAATGGAGGTTGGTTGTGGGGGGGAGGCTAGTGCATGGGAGGAGGGAGGAGAGGGGAATCTGTGGTTGGTATGTAAAATGAAGAGAAAATCTCTTAATAAAAAAAGAAAAGAAAGTTGGTTGTAGGGTAGTCTGCTTTTGATGTCCCCAGGCCATGAGGCACATGGGAGCAGTCAACTGATTAATATCCCTCTTAATGGCACTTTGGACATGGCCCAAGTCACACATAGGGATTAGGGTAAGCCCAGGCCCAGTGACCTTCCTACCACATTTGAAACAGCAACCCAGTGGTACTTGAGCCCCAGGGGGACAGGGAGCCCGGGGAGTCACCAAGACTTTTTGGATGGCCTTGACCAGTGCTTGGTATTTTTATTTATGGGCTTTCTCATCTCTCCCATGGTACACCTTAAAGGCCAGTGGTAAGAAATCTGCCTATGGGGTTAGGGATCCTCTCTCCAGACTCTTAAGATTGGCCCTAATGTTGGTGAAGCTCTGGGAAAAGAAATGGGTCATAAGGAGTTGTCTGCCTTCTGGGTTTTCAGGGTCTAGATTTGTATATTATAAGAGGGCCTCTGTGAGACAGTCTAGGAACTGAGACAGACTTTCCTGTCTGTCCTGAATGATTTCCTGGAGTTTCTCATAGTTTAAGGACATAGTTTAAGGACAGCCTTATAGAGACCCCCCAAGGCTGCAGGTTGTAAACCAGTCTCTAGCTAGAGCGCCCTGTGGGGGGTATTATGATCCCACTGGGGATCACAATTGAAGACCATCTCTGCCCTAGGTGGATGAGATGCATTAGTTTGATGGATGTTGTTGGCATGTACTCTAGCCTGTTTCCAAATTTGCCTGCACCCCTCAGGAAGTAGGTTGTTATTTAGGATCATATGTGTGTGTGTGTGTGTGTGTGTGTGTGTGTGTGTGTGTGTGTGTGTGTGTGTGTGATGATAGGTGAGACTATAAGATTGAGTAATATTTTGGAATTCTTTTATGAAAGAGGTAGAGTTAGACATATAAGAACCTAGTTTCTTTTCTATTTGAGAGAGTCCTGCTAGTGAGAAGGGGACATGTACCTTAACCAGTCCATCCACACCGGCTACCTCTCACAAAGCAAGAACTGTGGCCGGGTTGCTTTGGGTAGGGTGGGGTTCCTTAGTGGCACACATGAGAGAGAGGTGAAAGTAAGTGCAAGTGTAGGACAGTTGGAACAGCCTGTTACTGGAGAGGAGGAAGGGGCTGGAGGAGCTGAAGGACTTGATATATGTTGGGGTTGGAAAGGTGGGGGTTCGTTAGCAGGGTCCAGAGTAGTAGTGGAGGGTTCCTCTAGTTCAGATTGCATAGCTAGGAGCACATGAGTGGGTGAACAGGAAGCGTGGAGAAAGGGTTTGGAGCTGAGGTAGAAAAAAGCTTGAATGTAGGGCAACTCCTTCCATCCACCTATCCACTGGCAAAAGGGGGAAAGTTCCTGTAAAATATCGGTGTCTAAAGTGCTGTTAGGTAGCTATTTTGCCCGGTTATCTAAGGAGTATTTGGGCCGTTTCTGGGTGCAAAGGTGGATGAGTTTAGAAGCCTTTATACAGGGCATTAAGTGTATAGGTTTGAGGTTTTCTAAAAGACATCCCAGAGGGGATGTTGGGCTTATATTGCTGGAAGGCTTACTCCCCATGAGTGAGGCAGAAAAAAAAATATCAGATACAATGGCTTAAGTGAGGATTGATTGAGAGGCACAAGCTGCCCAGTGAGCTGTCACTCAAAAGGGCAGAAGCCAAGGGGCTCTGAGCCTGAGGGGAGATGAGAAAGGCACAAGCTGCCCAGTGAGTCCTTACACAGAGGGCAGGGGCCAAGGGGCTAAGCCTGAGCAAAGAGATAAGAAGTGAGGCCTCACTTGTGGGGTATGGCCAGAGGTGATTGTCAGTGAGAGGGACCAGCTGTAGCCCTGAAACAGTGCCTGGGATTTCCCCATACTTCCAAGGACACCAGTGGGCACTGGACATCCTATGGTTATTCCCATGAGTCCAAAGAAGTGTTTACGCTGACCTGGAGAGGAGAAACTCACCAATCATAGCAGCCAGTGTTGTGTGAAGGGGCCCAGTGGCCAGGTGGTTGGAAAATGGGCTGTCGTAGATGAACCGGATCCAGCAGGGTCCCAGTGTGCTCTGGAGTGCAGGGAAGGCCTTGTCCAGTCTTGGCACCAGTGTTGTATTTAGCGGCAGCAAGAAGGAACCACCAGATACAACAAAACCCACTTTAATAGTTTATTGGTAGGAATGAATAAAGGGAGAGGGTGCACAGACAGGCTGCGACCTGAGAGAGAATGAGGAAGGGGTGGAGTCTGCTTTTAAAGGGGTCTTAGCACATCTGTACAAAGGCTTGCACAGCCACATAATGCATGCTCATAGACTATGTAGTGACACACGGCTGTAAGACCCTGGGCTGAGTAAGCATTTTGCCTGAATACTGACAGCACAATGCCTGGCCATAGGCCCCTGGAAGTGGCTAAAGATCCCAGAAATGCTAACACCTTCAAAGGCTGAGGTCTTGCCTTGGAAACCCTGCAGGTCCCTGGGCCCTGCTCTGGGATGTGGGGAGAGGGCACCTCTGCTGACTTCCGTCCTTCTCTCCCTGCTTCTTCAGCTTTTCTGAAAAAGAATGAATGAGGAAAGCTGAGGAATGCCTGCCTGAATCTCTTTCCAGTCTGGGTGGCCTTCTGCCGCTGTGTCCCTCCAGGCCTCCCCACACCCCACCCCTTTCCTATAGAGAGACTGGCAGTTAGACGCCTTGGTAACCAGACAGATAGGGAGAGGGATCATGGCTAGATAATAAAGGTGGCAAATTTCCAAGATGGCCAGCTTCTTCCTAACTTGAGACAAAAGACTGGCAGCTTTTGCCTCCTACCAGCAGGCTCCCTGCTGATGAACTGACTCAACAAGTTCAAGGCCTGGTCAGGATACAACATTTGGGGACCAATCAACCATCCTATCTGTCCTTAAACTGACCAATCCTAAAGCAGGGGAGGGATAGTAATTAGAGGCTTTAAAACCCAGGCCCTCAGGAAGAGACCAGATTTTTTCAGCTTTTTCAAGCCCTTTTCCCCACCCACTTAGCTTCACAGAGGGTCTTTTTCTCTGTGTGTCTGTTGCCTGTGTGTGTTTCCTCACCCCCAATAAACGCCCTTTTCAGCTGTTCATTCTGTCTGCCATGCTTGAGATTTCTCTGCTTCTCTCCTTTAAGCTTCAGATTTTTCTGCCTTTAAGTTCTTTAAGTGCCAGAAAAAATAACGCGTTCCAGATCCCTAGACTGCATCACAATGAAGCAAAACCAGTTCTAGGGCCTGCCTCATACCTTGGGAGCACCGCTGCTTGTAAAAGTATTGCAGGATGGTGAGCACAGCCAGACCTGTGGGAGGGCCGCTAGGGTTCCCAGGAACGCTTTCTTCCAGGGGGACGGTCTGGGCAGGAATACATCTGGAAAACATGTCACATGGTGTTTCTTGTCTCTACTTAGACTCCACTAAAAGCACTAAAATAAGACTCTCTTGGACCTCATATCCCAGAAAGCCTTGAGTGACCTTAGGGTGGCCAGTTACACCAGGAGCCCCTGTAACCAGGTATGAAGTGGATATGAGGGCAGCTGCGCACACAGCCTTCACTCCAGGTAGGATCTGGTGCAATGGCAGGACTAGTGTGAGCATCGGAAAGGAGAAGAGAGGACTGTGAACTGAAGCTAAAGGACAGGTCCTGGTGTGCCCTTCACCTCATCACCTTTATAGCTGGGCGGCCACTTCTTCTGGCTCTGATCCTATACTTGAATGAATCCAGAATCCAAAGTGTTTTGTTTTTGAAAACTAGTGAACTGTTCTACCTGGTTGGAGAATCCAAAAAAAGGTCACCTGCTCCTTGACATTGATCTCAGTTCTCACACCACTGGAAGAATTCCTAAGAGAGCCAATAGCTGTTTAACTACAGCAGCTCCCCAAGCAATCCCAAATGGTAGGATGCAGCTTGGGGCTGTATGTAGGTCAGGGCAGCTCCNAGAGTGACCAGAAGATGAAGGGATGAGGGCAAAACTGGAACATAACCCTGAAGAAGCATCTGTGTCAGTTTAATAATGGTTGTGTCTATGTGATCCATTTATTCAAAGGTAAGGCTTTATCTTAGAGGGGTGCTTCTTTTAAAATATATTTTTATCCTCTAAGTATGGTAAATTGAGCCTGAGGTCACTGCGATTAAGAGTAGTTGTTGCTCTTCTGGGGTCTCATGTGAGAAATAGGCATTCTACCAAAAAGATAAACCCCAGCCCTCATCTTAGCCATGCTCTACTGTACAGTTGAGTGACATTAAGTACAGCCACATGTTGTGCACCTAGCATCACTGTCCATTTCTAGAAAGTTTTCATCATCCCACGCTACCCACTGTGATAAGTTTCTGATAAGTTATTGGGTATCTGCCACTGCTGATATAGTGAGCCAATCAAACCATAATCCAGGTTTAATGAAGAGAGCAACACAACTCTGGGTGACCCTTGGAAGGGCAGGGGAGGAGTCACACCACAAATAAAGCTACAGGGTCTTATATAACCTGTAGGCATGGTCTTGAGCAGTCCCAGGGAGGGGCTGACTTTTGGTAGCTTTCTGAGGGAGCAGGGTCTGGGGAGAGAGAGGTGGAGCTTCCACCTAATTATCCCAGACTCTTTGGGTGTATGGATACCCGGGGCTCAGATGAAGATTCCACCAGAACACTAACACTTCATTCACTCTAGGCCTCTAGGCTCTTCACAACCATGATTGCACTCTCTGCCTATATGTACTGGACTGTTCTGGGGACCTTATGTAAGTGAAGTCACACAGTATTTTTTCCTTTTGAATCTGGATCATTTTGTTTAGCATTTATGGTCTTTTTTGAAATGTTGCTTTTCTAGAACTCCGTTTTCACAGTCTTGTAATGAAGGGGTTGGCCACACTAGATTTATCCTTCACATTCAGCTTTCACTGTGCANCCTGCTGTCTCCCTGACTTGGTGGCTAGACCTAGGTCCTCTGTTCTAGCCCCTGTGTTCTCTCCATCTGATATCCATTAACAGCAGTGGACATGTGCAAGCCTGTACAGATCTAAAGTTCTATATATGTAAGCTTAATAACAAACTATAAATGCTATAAATTTCGATATATATGGATCTAGAAAAAACAAAAGAAAGAAGGAAGGAAGGAGGGAAGGAAAAACAAAAGGAAGGAAGGAAGGAAGGAAGGAAGGAAGGAAGGAAGGAAGGAAGGAAGGAAAAACAAAAGGAAGGAAGGAAGGAAAGAAACCCAAACTTTTCCTGATACTAAAACAATTTCATAACTCTAAGTTTCCCTTTAGGAAAAAAAACTTTTTTTGTAAATTCTTTATTCCTTTGAGATGCAAGTAAGTCTATTAAAAAGCTAAACAACTTTGACAGCTAATAAACACCTTCAGTAATGTGGCAGGATACAAGATTAACTCAAAAACATCAGTAGCCCTCCTATATACAAATGATAAACAGGCTGGGAAAGAAATTAGAGAAACATCACCCTTTACAATATCCACAAATAATATAAAATACCTTGGGGTAACTCTAACTAAGCAAGTGAAGGACCTGTGTGATAAGAACTTTAAGTCTCTGAAGAAAGAAATTGAAGAAGATATCAGAAAATGTAAAGATCTCCTATGCTCATAGATACGTAGGATTAACATAGTAAAAATGACAATCTTACCAAAAGTAATCTACACATTCAATGCAATCCCCATCAAAATCCCAACACAATTCTTCACAGACCTGGAAAGAACAATATTCAACTTCATTTGGAAAAACGAAAAACCCAGGATAGCTAAAACAATCCTATACCATAAAGCCACCTCTGGAGGCATCACCATCCCTGACCTCAAGCTCTTCTATAGAGCTATAGTAATAAAAATAGCTTGGTATTGGCATAAAAACC
>LZPO01008491.1:16932-29926 GCA_001675575.1 Neotoma lepida | reverse complement strand
CACTTCAAATGTTTATAGATCTGAAAATGCAGATTGTATTTTAGACTATGTTCTATATCATGTTAAGAAATATTTCGCAAAATTGAAAGAGGCAAAGAAAGGCAACAAGAATAAGAGACATGTAGAAATTAAGCTATATATACAGAGTACCAAGGTTAAACAAAAGAAAACTAGGGGAAATATGGTATCAATCTTCAAATACTTACAAATCTTTCATGTCCATTAAGAGTTAGACATGCTTAGTGTTTGCTTTTAGAAGAAAAACATTTAGAAGATTGTGATACATTATCAGAATGTCAAACAGTTTTACATACTACTAAGAATAAACTTTCTTATATATATGAAAAGCTATTCTTCTAAGTATTTCCTAAATACTGGATTTTTTTTGTTTTTAGCAAATTCTGGTTAATGCCCATATAAATGTGGTAGAAATTACTTTAATGATAGAATAAAGCATATGGGTTCTCACTCTTAGAACTCTCAGTGAAGATTATAGCAATAGAGATATAGTAAAAGTTTCTGATAGTATTTTTCTCTCCCTAAAATTATCCATCTAAATATCCTCATCTTCTGCCAGTACTTCTTGTCTCATCAACCCTTCCNAGAGTTTTTATGTCATATAGACGTTTCTACACTCTACTCCACATTACAGGTAATGTACTAAACAATTATCGGTCAACAAATCTCAGAGTGTCTGGATCATTTGTGGATATGTTCAGATGAAGTTCAATTCCACAAATTTATAATCACTATATTAAAAGAAAAATACCTGTAAGTAGCAGGTAGATTTGGAAGGAAACATCAAAGCTATAGATAACATTGAATATATGGTTTTTAAAATAAAGATTTATGGGCTATGAAGACAGACATATCAAACATTCATATTTGTCCTCTGAAAATATCATTCTGGTGTTTATCATCACAGAAAAAAGTGGTCAAAATTAAGAGCATAATGGATAGCCCAAATTATTTTCTTATTTAATAAGCAGTGACATTTCATAATATCCGTGTTTTATAAAACACTTAACAATTACTAACAAGTATTAGCAAAATACTAACAAGATTATGAAACATATCACAGCCAGTGCCACTCCCCAAGCAGAAAAAAATTTTAATATCTAGTTATAGTCATACTGAGACTACAGATACTAGAATATTTTATATAATAGTTAAAAAATAGGACAGCTATGTAATAAAATGAAATTTTGACATCAAATTCTGATGTTTCTACTTTCTCTTTTTGTTGAGTGAACTCTATAAGCCCGTAAGAGCTAACATTGGAGAAGACACTGTGGTTATGGTCAGTGACTTAGTGAGACATATTTTCTTTTGGTGTCCAACTGGTAAAAATGAGGTGAGAAACTGAGGCATGTGGGAAATAGCATCAGGGCACAGCTGACATTTCTAAAGCATCACCTCCTAATATAATGATGAAGTGGCTGAGAGGTAGCATAGGCCAGGTATGATGTCCTGATTGAATAGATAGAGTTTATCTGGCAGATAGGGACTAATGTGAGATCAAGGATCTCCAATAGCAAATAATATTCCCTAAAGGATGAACACTTCACCATTCCTCAAATTTAAAATATCACAGTAATAATTTCAGAGTTTAACTGAATTTTTAACTGATGAGAACCTCTTGTCTGTTAGATAAAAGAGAGAAGAAGAAGAGAAAGTAGAAAATTCCAGAATCAACTAAGTAGTTACAAAAATAAATTCTTTTAAATTAGAAGTAACAGTTATTTGAATTGGCAGCTTCATATTTCAGCAGTTGGGTGTAAATTTGGCTTTATAAGCTGAGCTAAGTTGAGAAATATAGAGAAATAACTTAAAACTTATTAAATATCTATTCATGAGATTGTCTAAATTTGTAAGATGGTAATATAATATAACACAGAAGTTTCACAGACTTNACCACCTTATAAACTTAAAAAAAGAACATCTACTAAATGTGGTGGAAATGGCACTAACAGTTACCCAAGATTAAACCAAAGCAGATACTCTTGATCTACTTAGTTACATAATGCAGTAATAGGAACAATTATTGTAAGAATTCCAAAAGATCTATCAATAGATCTAGAAGACAATACTCCCTATCTTGGAGGGGAAAAACAAAATAGCTTATGCCACTCTGAGGTTTGAGTATGCTGGTTGTAAAACTTGTACGATGTGTTAATGTCTATAAGCATTACTTTTTACAGTGTGTTATTTAATCAACAGAATGATAACTAGGAAAGATTTGTCATCATAGTCCCATGTACAAGGATGCAAAGTCAGAAAAAGGTTGAGAGACTTTGGTGGTCTGGACCCTGCAAACACATTTGGTAAAATTAATATTTGTATGTTTATTTTATAAAAATAATGAGTGAGCTCAAGGAAACCTCAAAAATATGCAAAGCCATGAGTGAAAATATTATTAGTTTTGCACACTTGATAGTCAAATTAGTCATCTTATCAAGGCAAACCTATGTATCAAGTTTTGTAGTTGGCCTTTCTTTGGATTGCCAGTCCCCAAATAATGACAGGGAGACTTATTATTAATTATGAAAGCTTAGGCTTGTTCTCAACTAGCTCTTATAACTTAAATGAATCAATTTCTACTAATCTACATTCTTCCACATGGCTTGTTACCTCTCCTCCATTCTGTACATTCAACTCCCTCAGTGTCTGGCTGGTGAATCCCTCCTCAAGTGAGACTTATTCTCTCTCCCCAGAAGTCCTGCCTATCCTCTCCTGCCTAGCTATTCTATTAGCTGTTCAACTCTTTATTAAANCAATCAGGTGCCTTAGGCAGGTGAGGCAAAGCAGACATGTCTTCATACGACGTAAACATATATTCTGCAACAAACCTAATTTATGCCCTTTCTATTGTTCTTTTTAGTTAGTTTTTAAGTCTAGTGTGCACTTATTCAAGCTAGCCTCTATTCTCATAAAATTCCCTTTTTGCAGCTAGTGTTAGATTGTATTGGTATTGGAAAAGTAGTAAATTATACAATGATGGTGAGATAACTTTATCTAATTACTTATTAGTTCAAATTTTAAACTAAATTTTCACAACTGACATCCATTAATCTACATTAAAATTAATGTTGTTTCAGAATATACTTATCTTGTCAATTTACAACTTGCATTCATTTTTCTAAGCAATTTTAAATTCTAAGCTCAAGAAGTTGTCCTATTGTCAANAGAAAACAAAACTGTCAATTATTGTTTTTTAATACAGCCCAGTAAATAGAACACTGGTTATACAATCACTTGTCAAGAAAGCTCCACAAAATCAACTCTGTTGGCCAAACACTTTACTCACACACTGATTCAGTATCTGAGGATATAGAATGAACAAGGGACATACTGCTATCTAGTCTGTATGGAAGCCATATCCCAGTAGAAGACAAAGGGGGAAGTTTGAGGTTTTATAAGGAAGAAGGCTTCTGACTATAATATATGCTCTGTAGATAATAGAGAGAGATGATGCAGAGCAACTACTCCAGATTGGTGGGTGGAGATTGCCTATTAGAAATAACATTAAGTTGAAAACATGATGCATTAAAAGAACCAGAAATAAGGACTATCCAAAAACAATGATAGATGCAAAGAGTGTACACTGAAAAATAAATTAAGTAGAAAACCAATGTAGTTTAAAAATAATAGTAAAAAATAATAGTTGATAAGGTAGTGATACTAAGTGAGATAGACTATCTCTGAGTTTGACTGTAATGAATTTTCTAAGTGATATGGATAATAATTTACTTCAAATAAAGTGAACTCAATGATCAACTTTAGGTAAGGTGTGGAGTACATATTGAAATATGAATAGTTGTTGCCTTTGGGGCTACGACCTTGGAAAGTAAACAGGGAAGGCAATTGTAATGTGAGGTGACAGCTAAGTAACCATGGTAGAATTGGAGAAAGAGATGGATTTACTCTTCTATATGCAATTGGTAATACATACTCTTCTATATGCAATTGGTAATACATATAATTATCTCAGAAAAAAATCAAAGGTTGCCTAGATATTGTTTAATAAGTCAGAATATGGGAAGATAGTGTAATGATTAAACAAGATCAGAGAAACTGAAGAATGAACTGGATGAGGACAAAGAAACCATGTGTTTAGCTCCATATTTGCTAAGTTTAAGACGACACCTAGTTATGTAGTAAGTGAAGAAACAACTGTTATTTTCTTCAAGACCCCTAATAATGATTAGTTTAATTTCATTATTTCTGTGATTGGAGAATTGAGTCTGTCCTCAAACATTAGAGAAATATTCCTTTATCAGTGGGTAATAAGTTAAAAACAAACATGAGACACTGAAAAAAATATCATAGGGAAGGATGAAATTATGTGGACATATTCAATCAAATGTTTATTCATTTCTGTGGAAGATGAACTAAAGGTCAATGGAGGAATGTGATTTCTCTACCCAAGTACAATGGTAACTAAAAGCCAGAGTGTGCATCTCCCCAGCTATCAATCCTGTGCTCTTTTCTTCTTGACAATACCCTACTCTCCTAGCTTCTTCTCTTGCATACACAAAACAAAATCAGGGAGAATAGACTAGGCAAGTAAATCACTTCTGCATGCTCATTATGCATATAATAGAATCCTTGTCTGGCAAAAGCTGACAGGAGGAAAGTTTCAATTAAACATTCAGGGTCCAGAAATCCTTGTAATGAATGCTGACATTTATTTACTCCAGAAATAACTATGAAAAACTTGATTTGTAATTGCCTCTGTAATTAAAACATTGGTGTGCTCTGTAAAAAAAATAATCTCTCAAATTGTGTCCCAGTCCACATTCATTCTGTATTTTAAAATCCTCTTTATTTTCTTATTCTATCAATTGGCTGTCATATTTCTATTTCTCATCTCTTGTTTTAAGTATTTTAGTAAGTCTTCTATCACTAAATTATAAAGCTTTAAATGATATGAGATCACTTATGTTTGAAGCCATTCATGAATTAATACATACACACACTTTACATTAAAATATCTTTATATATATACATATATATATGCCATAAAAGTGGTCTATGAAATCATAGGTAACAATTTGATAAATGTCTCTTCCCAGTAATTCTATTTCTTTATTTTTTTCCTATTTTGATTTTGTAGTACTTGCTGATATTTTGTTTTCTCGTTGAGTAATATAAAAATATTATTTTTTTAAAAAATATTCTTAAATGAGAGTAATACTCAGGGTATTTAATAGTATGAAAATCATATATGTCTTGCCTTTTCTTAACTTCATTTGTAATTTAAAAAGTAATAGTGGATAATATTCTTTTTATATGAATTATAAACAAATAAAAGGACTACAAGTCTCTCAGAATATGGTCCAAGAATGGAGTCCTATGAGGAGAATTCTGAGTGATTGTGAGAAAACTCCAAGAAAACAATTCAGGAGTCTTATGAACTCAGTTTATTCAAAAATACAGAACTGTTCTTGTATTAGGCTTTTGTGCCACTCCCAGGAGCAGAGTGAGTAGGAATGAGTTTACTTCAGATTGTTCATTACAACTGCCTGTTGTTATTTGTTTATATGATTCTATATACCTATAAAAAAAAAACACCATGTTTTTGCCAAGTTCAGCTTGCCCAGCAGGTGCGGCTCACTCTGGTGATTGCACACTTTATTCATGTAACTCCTCTTAACTCTCAGAGTGTACAATGTCCAATGCTCTAAATAAANTGGACTATGATGTAGGACTTTATTCTGCCTCATTTATTGGCTCCATTCTCCCAGGTCCCACTTCCTCTAAACTGTAAATGCATGTCTACATTTAAGGTTTATTAAATTACAAAATTATGGTACTTCAAAATCATTATTAATTTCTCTTGAATCATTTTGTTACTGGCATAATTTTTTTATTTAAATCTGTAGTATCTGTCACAATATTTTTGTGTATGTGTTACTAATCCACTATAGTANGTATATGCCTAAAAATTAATCTTTTTCTTTTTCTTTTTTTTTTTTTTTTTTTTTTTTTGGTTTTTCGAGACAGGGTTTCTCTGTGTAGCTTTGCGCCTTTCCTGGAACTCACTCGGTAGCCCAGGCTGGCCTCGAACTCACAGAGATCCACCAGCCTCTGCCTCCCAAGTGCTGGGATTAAAGGCGTGTGCCACCATCGCCCGGCAAAATTAATCTTTTTATGCTAGTTTTAACCCACAATTTTATGATTATCCTAGGGATGGATGGATAGATAGATAGATAGATAGATAGATAGATAGATAGATAGATATTGCTCCCATTGCTCTCCTGAACTTCCTACGGGCTCTGCAGTGTGCTCTATATTTCCCAGATTTTATGAGATGTAACCAATGCTCAGGTGGACCATGGTGATGCAGCTATCTTTGAGTCGTTTCTGTTCCTGTAAGTAACTCCAATAAAACTCTTCGGCTCACCAAGTTGGACTTCTGTGGTGTCTGTACTTTTGTCTTTCATGAGTTCCCTATCTGGGGTAAGTAGACACGAGTTATGTCTCTCTAGGAAACATTTTGACAAATAACACCAAATCACTGAAAGAATGGAAAGATTCGTTTACCCTACTTTTATGCTGTGGGTTTATGAGGTCTGGTTTCTTACTTGACCTGAAATAAGTGAGAATATAATTCATAAATGATTAGGATCACATAAATAGACAAGAATGTATCAGGCAAACCATGGAAAATAATTAAATAATCTTTAGGATGTCTTGTATTGTGCTATTTTTTAATTTATTAAATTTGACAATCCAGAGATCATCTCTTGGTTCCCAGCACCAACATGGTGAACTCACAACTGTCTGTACTTTCAGTTCCAAAGATCTGATACTCTCTTCTGGCCTCCATGGGTACAAGGCACGCAAGTGGTACATAGATAACATACATGCAGGCAAGTAGCCCATATCAGTACATTAAAATAAATTGAAATAAAATAAAATAAAATATTATCATTTATTTATGCTTAATATAGTAGTTAAAATCATAAGTGATAGCAATAGGAAATGCCTGACTACTGTGCCATGACTTTTTCCTTGGCATTACTCACATGGAAAGATTAGCATTGGCTAGTCAGGAGGAAAATAATCTGTCTGGGATAAGGTAATGCTTGAAATGTGAAAAATTTGTTGACCACAGAGAATGGGGGAAGTTTTCTATGGATTAACTATTTCTTATGGTTTANCTGATACATTCTGTTCTATTCATATTATTCCAATGGATTTATGAGTTATACTGTCCTTTATTTCAAATTGTGGCTGTGCTTGGGCAAGTATTCATATGGCTATCCTATTTCCAGGCACCATGGAGACAAGTGACCTTCATTCACAATTCAACAGATATCTAAGAAATAGTAGAAATTAAAAAGTAACTCTGGATAATGTCTTCTGAAGGGTCCATATTTTCATCTTAATTTTATTTATTAAGACTTCGAGACCAAGCAGTTTATGTAACTTTTCATAAATTATTTGACAAGGAAATCTCAAAGTGACATGAATATCATGACTAACTCAACTCNCATGTTAGTAAAATATTAGAAAAATAAAGAAAGAAATGACAAAGAAATAAGATGAAATTTACATGGCGAAATTCTGCTGAGATTAGCTGGGATGTGGTCCTCAAATATAGTAGTATTTCTTGATTATATTTGAAAAGAATGATATAATAGTGAGAAATAGTAGATAGCCCTACATTAAAAAGAAATGAGTAACAAGAAAGATTTAAAGATAGCAACAATAAAATTATCCTACAAAAATATGGAGGGAGGGTTGGGAAGATAACACAGGGGTTAAAGCACTTGTTAAACAAGCAAGAAAAACAAGACTTTGTATATCCAGAAACAGTGTGAAAACAGGGTGGGAGTGGAATATCATCTGCAATTCCAACCTCGGAGAGCAGAAAAANCAGATGCTCAGAGCAACATCACTGGCAAAATTAAATGTATCAGCAAGCTCTAGGTCTGACTGAGAAGAGACCTGGACTCCAAAAAAATAAGGTAGAGAATGATCTAGGAAGATTACAGACATCAATCCCCAAATCAGTTTGGAGCATAAACACATACAGCACACAGTTACATGTACACTTTCACACCCTATGTGCCCATGCACATGTGCACTGGTCAGTTTTTGTCAACTCACACTAACTTGAAATACTTGGGGAGAAAGTTGAGGAAGTTCTTCAATTAGATTGGGCATTGGAATGTCTGTGGGGCATTTTCTTGATTGATAATTAATGGAGGAGGGCATAGCCCACTGTGATGATTGTCAACTCGTGCCAATTGGTTTTGGATTATATAAGAAATGTAGCTGAACATGAGCCTGGAAGCAAACCAGTAATTAGTATTGCTCAGTCGTCTCTGTTTCAGTTCTTGCTTGCAGTTGTGCCCTTGCTTCCTTGGATGGCTAGATAATAGACTATTGTCTGTAAGATGTAACAACCTTTTCTTCCCCAAATGCTTTTTTTCTGAGTGTTTTATTACAGTAAAAGAAAAAAAATGGGGCAATATATGGTCATGTATGCACACACAAGCACACTGTATGTACAGACACATGGAACACATGTAGCTGTTAAAGTAAAAAAATGTTGAAAATTTAAAAATAGGATTTTATTATTTTATGTGTTTAAGTGTTTGCCTGAATGGGCACTTGTGCACTGCATTCATACCTGGTTCCCAAGGAGAATGAAAGAGAGCTCCTGATTGCCTGGAACTGTGAGCTGCCATGTAGGTACTGGGCATAGGTATCTGGGTCCTCCAGAATAGCAGTCAGTGCTTTTAATTGTGCAGCCATCTCTTTAGCCCATACAAAAAAAAAGGCTCTTCAGTTTTGAGAAATAGGCCCTTGCTTATCATTGAAGCTACTGCTGGAATAATTTGATGATCTAAGAAAACTAGGAAATTCTAACAGATTGTGTAAAATTGGGGAGGGGAGCTAGAAGAGTCAGTAATTTGTAGGACAAAAAAAAAAAACCAAAAAACCAAAATAAGTTGTGGCAAAGCATATAGATGTGAAAACTCAAGCATGATCATGGAGAGAGACCAGTATCCCAATAAACATTGTTGGAACACAAACAGCAATGAACAGCCATGACACTGTTTAGTTTACTATGATTTTCATCATTCTTAGAATACTAGAAAGGATGTTTCCCTTTAAACTAAGAAAGCTGCTGTCCAAGTCTGACCAAGGTCAAAGTCATTAGTAGAGCTGGAGCTCTGGGTGCAAGGTTCAGGAGGACTCAGCCCAGCATTGGTATCCAGGATGCTTGGGCACCTGCAAAGGAATTAATTGGTGACCCAGCACTAATTGGAGAGCAGCCCAGCCAAGATCATTAGGCAGCTGATTTTCTAAAATGTGTCTGTTCCTTCCAATTAACATTTCAAAATCTTTAGTCTTCATATTGGCTTCCTGTTGTTGAGAAAAAAATGAAGCAAAATCTTTGGTGTGATTTTTGAAGGAAAAAAACGTTTCAGTTTACTGATTAGAATATTTTATTTTAATGCTCATTCAACTTAAACATGCAAACTGAGACTAATTAGTTTACATGACTATTAAGTGTCCAACCTAATAATTTATTTGTAGAACTAATNATTGGTGCAATGAAAACTTTGTACTGTGGTGTCATTTTATAGATTGATGTTTTCCATCTATGCAACCACATTTGACTCAGTGGCTTTAATCACAGGTAGAGTCAGTTCTATCCATCATCACAAATTTTACAAGAAATCACTGTTTTTGAAATATAATAAATACATGAATATCTGCATATCTTTCTGTTTATGTGTAAGTCTATGTGAACATTCACCTATGTGCCCAAAGAGAGATATAGGAGATTAAATTTTTTCATTATTAGTAACTTAAATTCCTTTTTGTTTCAATGATTTTGTGACCTTTAATTTAGCATGGAATACTGTTTAAACCCCAAATTTTCATCAAATAGCAAAATAATAAATTGCTATTTTTCAGAAATATATTCATAAAATAATAACATTTATTTAATTATATGGAGTAAAATAGCTTAGTGGAAGTATCAGTAAGGTAGAAATATCTGTTGTTTAGTTCAAGAGAAATCTTCAGAATAGTTACTATAGCCTAAGCTGTGTATTCTACTGCATTCCAGAATGTCTGCTAATTTGAACAAACACAGAAGCAAATGAAACACTTCTAACACACGACTCCCAGTCTGGGATGAGAGACAGGCATGTAAATAACCACCCTGTAATAAAATGTGTTCAATATCCTATATTATCCTAATCACTTGAATTAAGTGCTATAGAATTATAAAGGATGGATAGAGACATCCAGTCTGTGGAGCACAGCCAATGGGTTTTGGCAAGACCTTCAAAGAGGAGTTGACATTTAAGCTGACCCTTGAAAAATCATTAGATCTCTACTTGGCTGAGAGTGAAATGTGGAAAAGAAACATAATGCATTTTCAAAATATATAATGTGGTCATTTGGGGGAGCCACAAAGTAGCCCAGATTTCCCCTAAAGTGCAGACTCTGACTGCAACTTTGGTGTGCTGCCAACATTACATAACAAACCAGTATTTCAGACACAGCATACCAGTGAGGAGGATACATTAAGTTCAGCAAGGAAAGAACCCATGTGTCACCCATGGATCCTTCATTGTTTTATACCATTTTTCTATTGGGAAGTATGATGTTTATATCTGATAAGGGGCTACTATAATACTACAGAAGCAAGAAGCAGAAAACCATGTGGCCAAGCACTCCTAACTATTGACNAAATATTGCCTCAAAATTCAATGAATAAATGTAGCCCAATCTATTTTAGGAAGGATAGAAAAATAATCTATAAAGGACTTGTAATGTGGACTCATATGTCATATCCTTTGCACACTTTTCTCATGTAATGAAAATAATCCTGTAGACAAGAATAGTACTTTTCTTTACCTTTTTTTATAGACAGTAAATTTAAGCATCAAAGGGATAACAATCTGTACGAAGTTCCTAGGTAATGCTGAATTTCTTTGGCTTTAAAGTCCAAATTCTCTGGACTAAAGGATTACAATTGTTTCAGCTTAATAATATATATCAGATTAATCTATAGATTAAAACTTTTAAAATATTTCCATTCATTGCCTGACATTCAGGCCCATGAAACTGAAGATTTAGAAGTGATAGGAATTCTTTGATGATGATGATGATGATGATGTGGTAGAAGGTGATTATTGAATATGTGTATTTTGCTGGATAACCTGGTCATTTAGATGTATTACCTAGTTTGATTCTCATAGTATCTTAACTGACTGGGTACCTTTACTGCTTACACTATAGTTGTGAATATAATACAAAGGAAGTTTACATAATTTTCCCAAATTAATTTGGCTAGGAAGTGAAGCAGCCAGTCCTGCTGTCTGCATAGTTACTTACATAATGAATGGCATATCCGGAAGAAGAAGAAGAAATAAATTATATTGCTTCACTTGTCTAAAGTGTGTTTAGAACTCAGTGAGGTGCATTTTTTCATACATTTTATTTAGTTTCTGGAAAAGTACGCACTTAATCAAATAATACAGTGATTAAGAGGAAAAGATCAGAAACTTCCCGGAAGCTCCACGTTCATTAATCTTACTGTTGTTATTCTATTACAAGCATCTAAGACAATGTTCTGTACTTCAGAGAACAACTCACTCAAAGTCATACAGTTATAGCATACTATTTCTGTGATTGGAAAACGGGTCCTTATTATTTACATATCATTTTAAATGATAATTAAAATAAATATTATAACTATATTCGAATGTTACAGAACATTATGAGATACATGTTGATAGTAATGTGATTACTACAGTGATAAACTTAACTTGTCTATTGTATCACAAGTTTAGTTTGGTTAATATGAAGAAATCTATTTGTGTGCTATTTTAACAACGGTAGTCTATATGTGGTACATCAGACTTTTATTATACAGTTCTGATACTTTGCAACTAACATGTATATTGTGACTCTATCTTGGTACATTTCATTTATTTTATTTGTTTGATTGCACATAAAAGTGAGACCATGCTATATTTTTCCTTTATGTATATGACATATTTCCTTTAATACACCTCTGCTCTTTTCATGTTATGAAACAGCTGCAGGATTCCCTTTGTAAAGCCTATAATCTATTCTATGTGTTCATGTATAGATACATATAGCAATATGTTTGTCATATTTTACTTCTATTCATGTGTGGATGGGCATTCAGGTTATCTGCAAATTTTGGCTATTATGACAGATGCAGTAGTGATTATGAGTCCAGATGTCTTTATGAAGTTATAATTTTATCTTTGGAGGAGATAACACAGAAGAGTAATTATTGGGTAATTTTTCAGTAGTTTTAATTTCTATAGTAGCTTTCACATTGTGTTCTGTGATAGCTACATCAATTTATGTATTTATCTACATGTATTGGGTTTCTCTTTTCTTCACACTCTCAACAACATTTGGGATCTGTTTTACATATTGATTTTGTTTGATAGTCACCATTTTAACAGGCTTTGGTGATCTCTCATAATTATTCATACCTAAATTTTAAAGCTGCAGTTAATGGATTCCAAATGAAGTGAAAATTGGGCAATGCTTTTTTTTTCCTATTAAACTTAGGTAGAACCTTGGAAAGTTAATGTTAAAGCTAAAGTAGAAAAAAAGAACACAGAAAGGAAAGAATATGTTTCACTTCTTAGAGATGGAAAAAATAATGGTCAAATTGGAAAAAACATTCAGTGCAGAGGCTAAAATGTGGCATACATTCTATCACAGTGCTTGCACTTACAGAAGCTCAAAATACATACCAGATGCATAAGTGATTAACACAGGGATATGATAATTAATGGGTAGATGTGTGGTGATATTTGTGATATCTTATTTGTCCTCCCTAATAAAATTTATCTGAGGGTCAGAGGAAAAAACGGGGCTGCCAACCACTAATAGAAAAACAATAGCCATGCAAGTTAGCACACGCCCTTAATCCATTTGGTTCTCTGTGACTCCAAGGTCACATGGGGAA
>LZPO01008489.1:23170-48085 GCA_001675575.1 Neotoma lepida | reverse complement strand
CAATCAGGTGCCTTAGGCAGGCAAGGTGAAACAGCAACACATCTTCACATAGCTAAATAAATGCAGCATAAACAAATGTAACACACCTTTACATAGTTAAAGTAATATTCTACAACATAAACAAATATAGCACATCTTTGCCTAGTTAAAGTAATATTCCACAACAGGGAAATTCTGGTAGACTTCAGTATCTCTGAAAGTGGTTCTGTTCATTCCAAAGATGTAAAACTGTCAAAAATTGGAGGCTCAAACACAATTGGGCAAAGAAAGCAAAGACAATAGTTTTATCTCACATGAGACATAGATACAAAAATCCCAGATAAAACACTAGACAATCAACTCCAACACAATATAAAAATCAACAAAAACAAACAACAAAAAATATACATCTTAACCAAGTTTTCGTCCTGGAACAAGGATTGGTCAACATTCAAAACCCATGAACACTGATTATAAAAAAACAACATTTCATCTTGAAATCACGTGTCCCTCTAACAAACACAGTTCAGAAGGATCTTTATATTTTAATTGTACTAATGATAAAGAAATGGGTATTCAACTCTGTAAACAAAGGAATATTGACATTGGGACAGTGTTTGAAATGTGTAAATCAGAGGAAATGCTTGCTTCCTGAGAAATTACAAAATGTTTCTGCACAGCTATTCCTCCTTCCCTCCCTCCCTCCTTTCCTTCCTTCCTTTTCTTTTCTTTTTCTTTATCTGGCCAGAGTTGGTTTGTTAATTCTGAAGAATTATTGCTAATACACAAATCAAAGAAATGATGACACCATGAAAAACCAACTGGGATTGGGCCCCAACTTGGGCTGCTCTCAGAACCATCCTGGGAGTTTAGTGAAAACAAAACAAAACAGACAACAGAGAGTCCCAGAACCCACTGAGCCTGTTGGACTAGGAGGGAAACTTATCAGCAAGCTCTGGAACCCTGCTGTGGGGAACAGACATCCTCCACACCCTTCCCTAGAAGGCTTTTCAAGGGCGTGGTGGCACATACCTTCAATACCAGCTCTCCAGAGGCAGAGGCAGGCAGATCTTTGAGAGTTCAAGGGCAGCCTGGTCTACAAAGCCAGTTCNAGAACAGCTAGGGCTGTTACACAGAGAAATCCGGTCTTGAAAAACCGAATTAAATAAATAAATAGATTTTTACCATTAAAAAAAATCAATGAAAGATTAAAGCATTCCACAATAATATATGACTTGTCACCTTAAAAAGAATTTTGCACGAACAAATTGCTACAGATGTTGAGGCTGAGATCAAAGGCAGCTTCTATTGGGGTCAAGAATTAGAAACTCAACTCATTTTTTGAATGAACAGGCAAGGACAGAAGAACTTAACAGGCAAAGAGACATGTGGAAAATGTTCCAGAAGAGAATAAGCTAGAGAGACTGGGAAGTATTCACTAGGTGAAGGCTGTTGTGAGCCAGAGCAGTGAGTGTGTGAAATTGGCCTGCGGGGTAGGGGGGGAGAAGCTTCTGATTTTCTAGGTGAGATTATTCCAAAGGAACAGAACAGGCAGAGGTTTCTGAAGATGGGGTGGCATGATCAGCCTGTGCTTTAAGATTAACAAAGCAGGGGCTGAAGAGATGAGTCAGACGTTAAGAGCACTGGCTCCTCCTCCAGAGGACCTGATTTCAATCCCAGCACCCACATAATGGCTCACAATTTACCTAACTCCAGTTCTGGGAATCTGATGCCCTCTTCTGGCTTCCGTGGGCATTGTATGCATGTGATATAGACACACACGCAGACAAAACACCCATACCCATAAAAGTAAATAACAATTGAAAACAAATAAAAATAAAGAGGATGACTCTTATGGACTCTACAGAGCCGACTGGAATAGATAATGGAGACNATCTGCACNCATTCCTCTGGCTAGGGAAAGGACANTGACCTTCCCACCCTGTCACCATTTACTATCAGCACAAATGGGGGATAAACAACNTGGGTGCTTCCTCTGTTTCTTACGTCTCCTCAGGCACGCAAAGGTCAGGTGGGTATGTCTCCATTAGTCCGATGCCCTGCAATTCTAGAACAAGAAAACAAGCAACCATAAATGAAGCCCAACCCAGAAGTCTTCTACAGGATTGGGCCTTTACTGCAGCCAGAGATTTGCTGCCTCTCGTTAGTTTTGATTCAGCATAAAATTGAATTCATTCCTGGAATATTCTGGGCAGAAAGAAAACAAGCCCAGAAATGAGAATCATTCACAAAATAAATCTCAGGAGAAGCAGACATGCATGGTTGGGAGAACACCAAGGGGTCAAAGGTGTCACACCAGGTTCCAGCTGAGAACTGGAGCCAAGTGTCACTGCCCCCTCTCTCCTGGCAGACATCCACACTACTCTCTTCCTGTGTCTGAGGCCTTCCCTACCACTNCAGCNCCTGAATTTCTTAATACCTTATACACTTTGAAAATTCTGTATTATCCCTGTTTTCTGTTTATTTCATCCATGTCAACTGCTTCCTCACACAGACCCAAGTCTCATTGGCATAAGACCCTTTGCTTTATAATCAATCATCCACACAACTAGGTGGAGAGTAGATATCTAATTATGTTTGCCGGCCCATTTATAGTTACTTCATGGACATGGTGAACACTATTCAATACGTTATAATAATAATAATTACTTTTTTTCCATTCTGTAGTCATTTCACTTTTGTGTATATGTATATATGTATGTTTGTGTGGGTGAACATGTGTGTGGGCATGCATGCATATATGTGCACGTGGAAGTCAGAAATCAACCCTAGGTGTCTTTTCTCAAGAGCCATCTGCCTTGTATTTTGAGATAGTCTCTCATGGNGCTAAAGATCACCTAGTAGGTGGCTGGCTACTAAGTTGGCTGGCCATGAGCCCTAGCCTGTCTTTGCCTCCCCAGTGCTGTGACTATGAGCCCGGGGCCACTACAGCTGTTTTCGAACATGGCTTCTGGGAGTGGACCATAGGTTCTCACATTGGGAAGGCAAGCACTTCCCTGACTGAATTATCACAGCCCTACTCATTTAATTTTAAAAACTGCTCTCTCATGGTCAGATAAAGACATTAAAGGCAGTTCACAGAGGTTAAGCACTGTGCCCAAGAACACCCAGCCAGTAAGCAAATGAGACAGGACAGATCTGAACGTATGCTTAAACTTCATAATCCACCTGTCACCCTGCGGCCATCTCCTGCCAGTTTTCTGAAGAACTATCTGTACTTAAAGAAAAAAAAAAATTACCTGTGTTCCTTGAGGATTATGAGAAGTCATTTATAAGGTCCTGGATTAACACATTAACACTAGGTCTGAGAGCCCAGAGCTAGGCGGAAAATCAAGCCACAGATCTGAAAGAAAGGGAAATCCTCTCCTCATCCCCTTTCCTTTGTCCTGGGGGCTTGGGGTCTCCAGAGGGCTCTGCACTCCAGACCCAGGAGGGAGGAGCAGAGCTGGGGTGGGCAGAAAGGGAGGGTACAGAAGTACCAGAAGTGGGGGATGGGCCAACACTGGGGAATTGGAGAAGCTGGATCCACACCAAAATTCCCACAGCTCCCTAGTGGGGTCCCCATTGTGAGCGTTCGCCCTCCGACACCCAGGGACAGTGAGCAGGAGGGCACTGAAAAGAAGATCCCAGGAAGCATCGGAAAAGTTAGCCTTCCTTAGTCCCTGAGCTCCAAGCNGTAATTCTTGCTGACCCTGCCCGAGCCCCAGCCCAACTAAGCTGGCTGTCATGGCACTGNGCACAAGTGCTACAGCCCTGGCATCGGAGGTGCAGGTACCAAGGTAGAAGGGACAACCTACTGGCCTGTGGTGACAAAGTGAGGTCCCACAGTCTTGAGCATGTAAGAACCGCACTTTAAACCTGTTAGCTTTACCTGGAGGAAAAGGTTGGCAGCTAAAATTCAAGAATAATGGGAAGGCACCTGCAGAACGGGACAAGTGGGAGAGAAGTGATTGACAAGCAGGCTGCTGCCTGGCACCTCACTACTCCTGTGGGNCAGGAGGCTGAGAGAGCAAAGGAAAAGGAAAGAAGTCACANGGCCCTGGGGCTCACTGCAGTGACATTGCTCTGTGCACACTCTGGATGACCGCTTGACGATGCCTTGGTTCCGAGCCCCCATGACAACCAATAGACTCTACTGGGACCCAAGCACCCATGTATGTAAGTCTTCCATGCAAATGGCCCTGCCTGTCCTCTGTGCACACCCCTTGTTTGCCAGAGGGGGGGGGAAATGGCTCAACAGGTTACATTTAGGGATATACATCTATATATGTATATATGTAATATACATGCATGTAATAACAATTAGTGAAAAAAGAGGCCCTGAACTTGAAAGAAAGAAAGAAGGGGTATATGGAGTGTTCAGGGGGAGGAAAAGGAAAGGGGAAAGGGCATAATAATAAACTCAAAAAATTTTTCTAATTGCCCTACATTGAATGTGGGCAAGATTAATGTCCTCTGTTGGAAAAGTTACTTTATGCTCAGTTCACTAGCTTCAGAAAAGAGAGAGTGGGAAGTTCTTGTTGTTGTTTGTTTTGTTGACCTGGTNTTGTTGTTGTTTTTAGCAAGGTCTATGTACTGTGGCTGTCCTAGAACTACTATGTTGACCAGGCTGGCCTCAAACTCACAGGGATCCTCCTGCTTCTGTCTCCTGAGTGCTGGGATTAAAAGCAGGTGCTACTATGCCTGGCCAANAGGAGACTTATTTATTTGTTTGTTTGTTTTATTTTTTGATTTTTTTGAGACAGGGTTTCTCTGTGTAGCCCTGGCTGTCCTGGAACTTGCTCTGTAGACCAGGCTGGCCTTGAACTCAGATTTCCGCCTGCCTCTGCCTCCTGAGAGCTGGGATTAAAGTTGTGTGCCACCACCACCCCGATTGCAAGCTTTTAAGAGCGAGTAATCTCCTGTGTGTATTGCAAAACATTTTTCTCAGGAGAGGAAATGAGAGCCCCACATTGACAGGAATGTTTCATTCTCAAATCCCCACTGTCTGAATCTNTCTAACAAAGAAACAACAAACCAACTAGTCGTATTTCACAGAAAAATGGGACAAAATAAAGCTGTGTAGTAATTCATCTTATAGTTTGAAGGGAAAATCAAGGATGTTTCTTGACTAAGTCCATGATGCTCCCAGAGAATGCACTGAGGAGAGAGACCTTACCAGTCAGGACCAACACTCTTCCTCCACTAAGCACCTTGTAAAGGCCTGTGTCCACTTGGTATACCAGGTGCCAGACACACCTTCCTTGCAGACTCCTCCCTGTTCAACAGTGACTGTAGCTGTCTGTCTACTGCATTCCAGGTAGGCCTACCTAGTCTTACCAGTTAGATCAGGAATATCCCTAAGTCCTGATTTCATACATGTTCTCTAAGATCTACCCCTGGGGAAACAGTTTCCTGATGAAGGAGTCAGAAAATCTCACACAAACCACTCTAAGGACCTGAGCTTGGTCATGTCCACTGCCCAGGTGTACCCTTACCTAACCCAGCTACCCTCCTCCTCCAATGGCCACACACACGTGACTTAACAAGAAACGGTAGCTAGTACAAATCTGCACTACAGTAGGATGGTTTGCCAAGCTCGTACCTAGTGGTGGATATCCCTCCATTAGTGAGCCCGGGGCTGACCTGACCATCTTGGTACAAAGANTCCTGTGCNTGTCCCTAGAGTACAATCACTCAGAACCAAGTATTCAGGAAGGTTCCTTCTAACCCTAGCTCAGGCCCTTGGACCTTGAGGGTAGGAACTCAAGCTGGACAAAGGCAGGACCATTTGACTAGCTTAGTGCATGCACAGAAGTCAAGGCATCGCCCTTCACAATTCTTTCTGGGGCAGAACAGAGAAGGAGGCTAGGGCCACGTAAGACAGTTGTGAAGGAGGTCAAGATTTGACAGACAAGAAAAGGATAGTTGATGGGGAAGGGAAGGAGAGAAAAACAAAACAATTCTAACACCCTGAAGGCCTTTTAGGAACAGATTACAGCAACACCACACTTCCCCCAGAGACTGATGTGTGGATACCCAAGGCTCTGGAGTAGAGCTATGCATCTTAACAAACAAGCAGAGATTATTCCAGGACAGGGAAAGGCATAACCTCACTGGGAGGATGAAGCAGCTCACAAGCAGGCTCTAGACGGCTGAGGTAGGAGGGGTGGTGGGACAAGGGGAAATTCATATACCCCATTCTTTGCACTTGAGCAGAGGGATGATCAGCTGGCTCCCTAAGCTCTAGCACCATGTCCACTGGCCNGGTGCACCCTCACCCCCATCCAGTTCTCTGAAACCACAATAGCTAATTGTATTCCCTTCGGACCCCAAGGGAGCGNAGTCTTTCTCTTTATAATACAGTAAATATTCTCACCTCAATTTTACTTAATAATAAAAAAAAATCTCAAACACTCTCCCCAACAGCATCTTTCCATCTGCCATGCCAATCTTAGAAAGTCAGTCCTTTGGGTTTTGAAGCATTTCAGATGCCTAAGATCCAGAGAGGGGCACGAGCTAAACCACCCTTGGGGATCAGTCTGTCTATCCCAAACTTCCCAACAGCGGTCATCTCTAACAAAGTCCCTCAGGAAGGCGCTCCGGCTAACGTGATCGGGAGGCGAAGCGCGGCGGGCTAGGTGCGGAGCGAGAGAGCGAACCGAGTTCCGGCCGCGCGAGGCCGTCCACGTCCCAGCATCACACCGGTGGGTGTGGGGACCAGGCGGTCATCAAGCTGTCTGCAAAGGCTGGGGCTGGAGAGGGAGAGGGGAGCCATCCCCTCGGGGCTGGTGTCCCCTCACACCCCAACTCTCGCAGCTCCCACCAGGAGCCCGGTGACCGCGGCAGGACAAAAGCGCGGGCAGGCTCGCTCACTCACCCGCGCGGCGACGACCGGTGCGAGCCGGCTCGGGCACTCGCTCGAGGGCGGGCGTGCAGCCGCAGACTTCGGGTTCCGCGGCCGGTCGGACGGGCGCCTCCGGGGCTGGACGGGCAGCGAGCGCCGAGGTGGCGACCCTGCGCGGCGGCGAGCGGCGGGCGGGAGTGGACGGAGCCGGAGNGCGGCCGAGCGGCTCTGGACTGCGAAAGCTCACGGCCGTGCAACTTCCACGCGCTTATTTGCATGTCATTTGCATGGAGCTCCCGGAATGGACCTGACACCCTGCTGGCCACGCCCACTCCCGCTGTGCCGAGGACACCGGCGTCAGACCGGGTCCACTCTGCTGCCACCCAGCACCGCCCCAAGTCGTTCCCAGTCCGCGCCACACAGCAGCGGTGCCCCCCGGTTTTTTCAATTTTACTTTTGTATCTCGTGGAAGAACTCTCAACACAGGACAAAAGAGTATCACCTATTGGAAAATTAATTTTCTCTCACTGATACAGCTGTTAACAACATCAGGCGCGCACACACACACACACACACACACACATACACACACCCCTGAAAGACTTAACTTTCTTTCAAAATTACGTTACATGCAATTTCCTTCAATTAATGACAAAAAACAAAATATATAGGCAGGATAGCATCGCCCTTGAAACTGTGGATTCTGGAGTTGTCTCTACCCCCTTCTAGTTACAAACCTTTGGACAAGTTACTTAACATTTACAAATTAGACTTTCTTACCACAGGTAATTCCAACAGTGCCAAACATGCAGTTACTAGTAAATCTGAAATGTGCAATTTTGAACTGAAACCACTTACTGAGAGATATCCAGACCTGCCGGAGGGCGGAAGAAGCAGATGGGAGAGTCCATAGAAAGCAGAGGACAGTGAGAAAAGATAGCTGCAGGCAAGCCCAGGCTATCCCATCCATCCTAGAAAGTTCTGGACCTGCTTTCTCCGAAGAAAACCCAACCTTGGTGTTCTCTGAAGCATCCTCTTGGTGGGTTCTGTCATGAGAAAGTCCCAGATAGGGAGAACCGAGTTTTAGATCTAGTTCTGATAGAGCTGACCCCGTGGGCTGGTGAGGTCCTGGCTGACTCTGGTCTTCGATTTTCTAATCTGTATAATAATCATGTCAGTGGACTGGTGAGCTGAAGTTTCAGAGCTGGGAGGTTCTCTGTCAGATGGTTTTCCAGGCATCTCTTGGTTCTGGACCGTTAGTGCATNGTTTCTCTGAAGTATTCTCTTTACTGTGTGTGAAGATGCTCACAATTTGGAAGATGCCTTCAAAGCCCTTTTAAAAGCTGGTTTGGGCCAGGCAGTGGTGGCATTTGTCTTTAACCCCAGCACTTGAGAGGCAGAGGCAGGTGGATCACTGTGGGTTCAAGGCCAGCCTGGTCTATGGAGCTATTTCCAGAACAGCCAGGGCTACCCAGAGAAACCCTGTCTCACAAAAACAAAANCTGGCTTGGGGGCTTGTCTTTACATTTTGCTTGAACTTAATAGCAAGTCTTTCCTAGTTTCCTGATCTCTTTATCTGGACTTTCTTTGTGGTTGTTTAGTTTTAGTTTGGTTTGGTCTTTTGCTTGTAGAGAACACCAAAGACAAACAGACTAAGTTATTATGAAATGAACATCCTAGAGCCACAACTCAGATCAAGAAATAGAGCTCTATATAGCTGTGATGGCAGACACCTTTGTAATCCTGGCATCTGAATGGCTGAGGTAGGACCCTGGGCTANATAGTGAGACAGAGATCCTATGGCTCTGGAGCTACCACATCTGGAGTTGCCTGATGTGGCTGCTGGGGACCAAACTCCTGTCCTCTGCAAGGGAAGCATGCATTCTTAACCACTGAGCCATCTCTCCAGCCCTTGCTAGTCTCTTAACCAGTTGTATCTTCCAAGGGTGCATCTTGCCTGTTTCTTTAACTTGATGTGTCTTTTTCTTACAATTATTCTGTTGAAGAACTTGAGGCCCCTAGAGTTCCCCAGTGTGGGAACTGCACACTCAGCCTGATTTGGGCATGGTACAGACTGCAAACTGGCAGCTGATGCAGCCTTCATCAGACCGAGGTTTGATACCTTTTGTAAGATTTTAGGTAGTGACACATTTTTTCACCAAAGACAGGAGATATCTGGGTTTTTTGCACTTGTGTGCACACACATGGGCACATCTCTGTGTGTGTGTGTGTGTGTAGGCGGTGTTGTGGGTGTGGTGTGCATGTACACCTGTGTACACACATATGCATGTATGCATGGAAGCCAAGAGTTGACATTGAGTATATTTTTCTACATCGTTCCACCATATTTTGGGGGGCAGGTTATCTTACCAAACTCAACACTTTTTGATTCCTCTAGGCTAGCTGGCCAGCAAGCCTCTGGAGCCCTTCTGTCTTTGCCTCCCAATAATGGGATTACAGGTGTGTGCTGCCAAGCCCAGCTTTTTACTGAGATGCTTCAGATCCAAACTAAGGTCCTTAGGCTGGCACAGCAAATGCTTTACCAACTGAGCCATATCCTTTGCCCTGGCTTTTGTTTATTTTTTAGGTTAGTAGCAGTGAACACACAATTCCTAGATTAATTAATTGTTTNAGGGTTACAATAATAATTTTGTTTTTATTTATTAGCTGAATACATTTATGAGGAAATACCTTTTGTCTACTTGATTACCTACCCTGAGGTAAGGTCATACAGAAAGAGCTGGATCAATATTTTCCCTTTTAATTTACCAACTTAAGATACAACAAATGGCTATTATAAAGATATTTACTAGGCTTTGTTTCTCTTTTCTTTCTTTCTTTTAATACAATGTCTCACTACATAGCCCAGGAGGNTCTCAAACCTGGCACACAATCCTCCTGCCTCAGATTCCAAAACACTAGAATTACAGATGTTTGCCACTTCTGAGCCTTAAGGCTCAGTTTCTTTTTAGTANCATTACATATTCATAAATTTAAATATATTTAATGAGTTTCAATCTATCACAATTCTAAAGCTCAAATTGTCCCATTTGGGATCACAGGGGCAAAGTGTCTTTCACATGTCTCTGAAGCCCTTTTGATAAGGCTTACTGTCTTCAATAGTTTATAATCACAAGAGTCTATGGAAGTGTCNGNGTGGCAAAGTGGGAGCTGGCATCGGAACCCTTGCAGCTGCAGAGGGNTGAGGGTCCATCATGATGGAGANACACAGCAGCAGNAGCAGGAAGCTGAGAGATCACAGTTCAATCACAAGCACAAAGCAGAGAGTGAACTAGAAGCAGGATAAAGCTATACACTGTCAAGGCCTANCCTCAGTGGCAGACTTCCTCCAGCACGTCGGTACCTCCAGAACCTCCCNAACNGCCTAAACAGCACCATAAACCGAGAACCAGGTGTTCAAATGCCAAGACTTAAGAGGGAACATCTCATTCAAACTGCCACATTCCTCTCCCTGGCCACCACAGACTCGTGGCCATATCATAATGCAAAATAAATTTAGTCCAGTTTCTAAGATCCTTGTGGCGGTTTGAATAAGAGTGGCCTGTTAGTTCATGTGTTTGAATGCTTAGTCATCAGGGAGTGGCACTACATTAGGGGGTGTGGTCTTATTGGAGTAGGTGTGGCCTTGGTGGAGGAAGTGTGTCACTGAGGATGNGCTTTGAGGTTTCAAAGCCCCAAACCNGGCCCAGTGGCTCACTCTCTTCCTGTTGTCTGCTAATCTAGATGTAGGACTCTCAGNTACTTCTCCTGCACCNTGTCTGCCTGCATGCTGCCATNCTTGCCATGATAATGGACTAAACCTCTGAAACNGTAAGCCAGCTCCGATTAAATGTTTTTCTTTTATAAGAGTTGCTGTGGTCATGGTGTCTCTTCACAGCAACAAAACTCTGACTAACACAGTCCTCATAGTCTTTCACAGTCTCAATACTGTTTAAAAGTCCAAAATCTCTTCTGAGACTCAGAGCAATCTTTTAATTGTAACCCCCTATAAATTAAAAAAAAAGCAAATTGCATACTTCTAACATATAATGGCATAGAATATTCATTAGCATTCCAAAAGGGAGGAATGAGGGAATCATGAAGAAATACTGGATCAGCACAAGACCAAACCCAGCAAGGCAAACTCCAACTCCCATAGCTCCATGTCTCTCTCACCTTGCTGCCTACTATATATACCTTTCTCTGGCTCTGGTTCCACTCCCTGTATGGAGTGCTTCTTGGTAGATATCCACATCTAGATGTGTATAAGAGACAGCTCCAACATCTTGAGGTCTCCACTGCAACCAACTCAGGCTTTGCTTTCACATCTTCACATAGTGGCCTCTTAGGGCCCGCTGCCTACTTAGGGCCTTCATCCGGGGACTGCCACATGTTGCTTGGCTTCATCAGCCTTCTGGAACTACAGTGAAAGAATCTACCACCCCTTTATGTAGCCTTTATGCCTCTAAATTCAGCACCACATGGNTGACACTGTAGAGTTTGGCTGCCAGTTTGGGATATACCCTGGCCCCTTGAATCAGATTAGCAGGAATGTTCTCGTTCAGTTGCTTTCTGGGAACCAAAAACACTTCAGGCTCTCTTTCACCAATTAGAAGCTTAGTTAGGTGGGGTCTTGACTCCACCCCTAGCACCTTTCCCTTAGTTCCGTACAGAGCAGGCCTCTCCTCAATGGCATTTATCTCTCTTCTAGCACATGCCTTGGCTGTANCATTAAGCTTCCTTGGGCTCATTTTCTCTCCAAACTGTATCTTTTATATTTCCTTCTGTCCCCCCCGGCTCCTTTTCACTGAAGTTCCCGATAAGCATCATCAGCAACAGCTCTGCCACAGATTCAGCATTATGTTGTCCTCAAAATTTTCTCCACCAAAGAAATTAGCCTGTTACTTGTCCATTTAGTCACAGGAATGTTCTCAGAACAAGGGCAGAAGGCAGCCTGAATCTTTGCCAAAACATTACAGGAATTGCCTCTCGCCCAGTTGCTGTTACCGAGCTTGCTTCCCTCTGAACCCTTTGACCTGGGTCTCTATAGTCTACATTGCTGTCATTTACACTGTCTTCAAGGTTCCTATTAGAACTATCCTTTAAGCTCTGCTAACAGCATTTAACTGCTTTTTTTTGGGGGGGGTTATATTTTTATTGGGGGGCAACAGGCAAGGGGGCTTCTTCCATCAGCAGGAGTATTTACAGGTTTTTCAATCATTCCAGGCTTGGGCCCTGAGGGTCCTGGGGGTTGCTGAGCACACAGGACATGTCCCATTATCTCATCCAGGCACTNGGTAGATGTAGGGAGCAGCCTTGTTGATCATGGCTGCCTACTTGCTGTAGGGGCTGGCTGTGGCCATAATCATATCAAGGCCCCAGACAGAGAAGGACACCACCAACACCGGCTCCTTTGCTCAGGCATTCTTGGTCTTGGCCTTAACTGCTTTTCTAGTCCAAAGTTCCAAAGTCTTTCACACTTCTCAAAAACATCAACAACAAATACAACATGGTCAGGCTCTTCACAGCAATAGCCCATTCTCTGGTACCAACTTCTATATTAGCAAACCAGAAGTAGGCTCAGGCGATACACTCTTAAAGCCTATCCCCAGAGACATGCTCCCTTTAGTTTTCTGTGCCTCTGATAAAACCAAGAGCAACTTAAGGAAGAAAAAGTTGATGTTGTCTTAAAGCCCCAGGGGCATGAGTCCATCATGGCAGAGAGGTGTGNCAGCAATTGGCAGGCACAGTGGCTGGAGCAGGATNCTGAGAGATCACATCTTGACCACAAATACAAAGCAGAGAAGGCAAACTGGAAGTAGGATGAGGCTCTATCCTCTCAAAGCCTGCCCCAGTGACATACTTCCTGCAGCAAGGCTGTACCTCCTTCCCAAACAGCATCATCAACCGGGGACCTAAGTGTTCAATGCCTAAGCTACAGAGGACATTTCTCATTCAAACCACCACATCCAGGTATTGGATTTATATCAAAGGCCTTTCAGGAAACTTAAATCCTCTGTTTTACATAGTCTAAAAGAACAGCAACAACTGTTTAAATGGATAAACAGGAACTTACGTGATTATGTTATTTTACATTCTGTCATGCTTCACCCCTATATTATAGTTCTAATAACCTGTGGGTCCTCTACGCCCCCCACTAACCTTTGCAAATATCTTGCAGATNTTTGCTTTCAGAAAGTGTGGTTGTCTAAACAAGAATGGCCCCCATAGACTCACATATTTGAATGCTTAGTTTTCAAAGAGTGGCACAACTTGAGAGGTATTAGGAGGTATGGCCTTGTTGGAGTAGGTGTGGCCTTGTCGGAGGAAGTGTTTCACTGGGGTAGGCTTTGAGGTTTCAAAATCCCTAAGCCAGGCCCAGCGGCTCTCTCTTCCTGCNGCCTGCAGATCTGGCTGTAGAACTCTCAGCTACTTCTCCAGCACGTGTCTGCCTGTGTGCAGCCGTGCTTTCCACCATGACGATGGACTAAACCTCTGAAATGTAAGCAAACCAAATTAAATGCTCTCTTTTATAACAGTTGCTGTGTCATAGTTTCTCTCCACAGCAACGAAGCAGTGGATAGGACAAAAGTGATGGTGAGCTAGATAGAAGAGTAGTGGGGCGAAGGAATAAAGCGTATCTGGATGTCTTCTATGTAAAACCTCTCATTTACTAAATTCTGTAAGCTTAATTTCTACATCATGAGATTCCATTACCAAATGGTATCATCTAGGAAAAAACCTTTCTTGGACAAAAGAGGAAGTGGGGGTAGAGGGTAAAAGTAACACTGACACCTATTGAGCTGCAGCTGGGTATCTCATCCATTTGGGTGGCAAATTCCTCTCCTTTCTCAGCACTAACATTTGCCTTAGCTGTCCCACAGATGATCCAGCCTCCAGACTTGGCTGTGTGCCGTTAGTCTCATCCCTCTAATTCACAATCCACACTAACCTGACAGGATGATTTCTTCAACATACACCCGTTCAAGTCTGTAAACATCTGCAGCAGACCAAATACCTGATGTTTTCTAGGCTCTTCTGTAGCTGCTCATAACACTACCTCCACTATAAGCTCTTCCTCATGTGCCAGGACTCATTAGCCTTTGGGGGTGTGAATACTCCTATCTGTAACCTGACCATATCCCATTCACTGTCTGATTTAGACACCTCTGCTTTGTGTCCAGTATCATGTATGGAGAATACTGGTGTGGGTGTGGGTGTGTGTCTGTGCATGTCTGTGCATGTCTGTGTGTGTCTGTGTGTGTCTGTGTAGGTGTCTGTCCCAAGACTGGCTTCAAGTCTTTGACAAGGACCAGGTCTGCTGTTTCTATCCTAGTAATGACAAAAGCAAGACCCAGAGTGAGTGAATCAATACATTCATTATATTACTTATCTATGACAATACATTTTAATGAGCATTAATTGCTGTTAAACTGCTTTTAGTTGTCAACTTGACTGGATTAAATAAATAATTAGAGGGCTGACAAGGTTAAGGCATTTGTCACCAAGCCTGACAACCTGAGTTTCATCCTTGGAACTCACATAAAGGTGGAAGGAGAGAACTGACTCTATACATGTCCTCTGACATCTANAGGTATGCTGTGGCATATGCCCCATGCTTTACATCACATACACATGCATATAATAACAATAATTAATATTGTTAATAACATTTTAAATAAAAATGAAAAATAACTGGAGAACTGATGCAGGTCTGTGCAACCTGAAGGGAGGCCATGCGCCACATGTGCCACAGATGGCCACCAGTGCAGCCCAGTGCAAAATCATAAACTTCAAAGACTGAGGTGGTTTTTTGTTTTTTTGGTTTTTTTTTAGTGGGCTGAGAGACTTGGTTGCTGGTGAAATTTGTAGATAGCATTGTTCTGTCATGTTGTCAGAAGACTGGACATGTCTGTTACAGCACATCCTGGGGGTGTCTGTGAAGTCTGCGAAGATCTCTTCAAAAGAGATTGCCGCATGACTCTGGACTAAAATAAAGGCTCCCTCTCANTGTGGGCCGGACCATCCAATCAGAAGAACAAAACGCTGAGAGAATGTGTCTTTCTTCCTAGCACTGGGGTGTGCTTCTCTCGTCCTTGGAACTGAGAAGTCCAGGCTCCCTGGCTTTTGGACTTTAGGACTTACAGCAACAACTCTCCACATCCTCAGACCAAGAAGAGCTTCGTGCTCTCTGATTCCAAGGCCTCCACACTACTTGCATCCCAGTGTCTACAGCCTGTAGCTGGCTTGTCATGGGACTTCTTAGTCTCCGTGATTATATGAGCCAATTATCCTACTAGATGCCCTCTCACAANTCTATTTCTATATCCTGTTAGTTCTGTCCCTCCAGAGAAACCTAATATTATGACAACAATACCCCCCAACCAAATAATCTCATAACAAGATGTATTTTAAAAAATTATTTTATATGTACAGGTGTTTTGCTTATATGTGCATCATGTGTGTGTCTGATATCCATGAAGGTCCAAAAGGGGTGTCTTGCCCCCTGGAATTGGTGTTACAGACAATTGTGAACTGCCATGTGGGGGCTGAGGATTGAACCCAGGTCCTTTGGAAGTTAAATCCTTTGGGGAAAACTTCTGTTCTGGATTAGCCCTGCCTATTTTAGAATGGCTCCCTCCATGTCCATGTACCCATCAGAAAAACCAACTAATTGGGTCAACAGCCCAGGCCTGAACAGAAGCCTGATATTAGGAGGTGAGCTAAGATAGCAAGGGTCCAGATTCCAGGGCTCTGTAGCTCTTTCAGGGCTCATATCAGCATGACCACACTGAAACAGCCTTAGAAAGGCTCACGCCCAGCTTTCCACTCTAGGAAATGAGAGGCAGCGTTTGATTCACGAGTTCCAATGACCAATGTTCCACCTGGGAACGTCCTATGTTTTCTCATATCTTATGTTGCCATTCATGATGCTAATAAAAACCTTCTAAGTGTATGGTAGTGACAGAAATTCTAAACGCTTATGAATAAATTTAACCAAATGATTCAAGAGCTGCATTGTTAAAGATGGACAAAAAGTGTTAACTCGAATAAACTGAGAGTCATATCCTTTTCCTAGGAGGAAAGACTTCATATTAAATTTAATTCTAGAAATTTTAATAAACCATTTTATTGCCATTGTAGTTAGAACTCTAGTAGTTTTTCCTTGGAAGTAGATAAAGTGATTCTAAATGTAAAATAAAGAATCCCAAAGAACAGCTACTAAAACTATTGAAAACAGTCAGAAAGGAGCTGAGGAGATGAGACGGCTTGGTAAGGAAAGTGCTTGTCACACAAGCATAGCCACCTGAGTTTGGATCCCCAACACCCACTTAAATGCCAGATGGGCATGGCAACCTGCTTGCCATCCCACAGTGACATAGACAGACACCAAGGATCCCTGGAGCAAGCTCACTAGCTGCACTAGCTCCAGATCCAGAGAGACTCAGCCTCAATACACAAGGTAGAGAGCAATCAAGGAAGGTAACATCAGCCTTTGGCCACCACACACATGTGCACATACATCTGCACACACCTATGTTTTTGGTTTTACTCTTTGGGGGCCCCCACCCTGCTCCAAAATAAACTCCACAGGTTTATTCTTTCTTACAAATGCCCAGCCTTGTTTCTAGTCAGCTTTTTTGAGACAGGGTTTCTCTGTGTAGCTTTGGCACCTTTCCTGGAACTCACTTGGTAGCCCAGGCTGGCCTCGAACTCACAGAGATCCCCCTGCCTCTGCCTCCCAAGTGCTGGGATTAAAGGCGTGCACCACCACCGCCTGGCCTAGCCAGCTTTTCTTAACTAAGTATCCCATCTATCTTTTGCCCCTGGGCTTTTACCTTTGTCTATTTCTGCATACCTTTCGTTGCTTCTTACTCTATGGCTTGCTGTCCAGCTGGATGGCTGGCCCCTTGATGTCCTCATCCTTCTTTTCTCATTCCTTCTATTTATTCTCTCTGCCTTGCAGCCCCGCCTATTCTTTCTCCTGCCTTNCCATTGGCTGTTCAGCTCTTTATTAGACCATCAGGTGTTTTAGACAGGCAAAGTAACACAGCTTCACAGAGTTAAACAAATGCAACATAAAAGAATGCAACACAACTTTGCATCATAAAACAAATGTTCCACAGCATAAACAAATGTAACACATCTTAAAATAGTATTCTACAACACACTTATATACCCCCTCATATGAGAAGATTCATATACACATGAACATGCACCACATACAAATATACACACAAAAATATAAGAAGAGAAAGTTTGTATGTATCAAGTTGTTAAAATATCAAAACTACAAAACTGAATTCAAATCAGCATGACTTTAGTAAGGACATAAAGTGAATTCATAGCACAGAGGAAATAATCAATAGTTGTGCAGCACTGGTTATTAGAAATGTCTGTGAGCGAACAGGGCGGTGGTGGCACACACCTTTAAAGCCAGCTCTCAGGAGGCAGAGGCAAGTGGATCTCTGTGAGTTCAAGGCCAGCCTGGTCTACAGAGGGAGTTCCAGGACAGCCAAGGCTGTTACACAGAGAAACTCTGTCTCAAAAAACCAGACAAACAAACAAATCAAAGGGGGCAAAAATAGAAATGTTTGTGAGCTGCAGTGACAGTCCACTGGGGAAGCAATAAATTACTCTGAAAAAAACTTTCAGATACAACTGGCTCCCCATCTGAAAGGAATTAAAGCAAATTTAAAAATTAACTGCGGGGAGAAATGATGTAATTATATTATAATCTCAAAAAAAAACAAACCAAAGTAATTAAAATGAGTGCAAACACATTAAAAGTTGAAATACAAACAAGTTTGAAACATAAAGAGAAATGTCTAGGTTACATGTATAACCTATAGTTCAGGGAGACTTTTCTTACTAATAACCAAGGAACTATAAATGGCAGGCATGTTTGACAAATGAGACATCTATAAGCCAAAGGCCTGGGACCATGGCAGAAAGACTGTAAAAGCCAGAAGCCAGGGAGGACTGGAACAAAACAGTGTCATTTGCACATGACAAGACCACTGCTCTCATGAGCTCAGAGCAGTTAGTGTTGCCTGGGCAAGACTTTTACAAGATCAAGCCAGTTACCCCTGTAGTATGGAGTGGGAAGGGGTTCCTGAGCCCCTAACCCTAACTGAGGATCTATGGACAGTTGACAGCTTGTGGGGGAGACTCAGTTTTCTTTAAGGGTGTGACTCCTGGTAGGCTCCATATCCATGAGTATATGGGAAGCACGAATTGGAACCAATGGATTATTTTTTAAAAAAGGACATGAAATTGGGGGATGGGTAGGGAGGTGGGGGTAGATCTGGGAGGCATTATGGGGAGGAGTGGAAAGTGAGCATGACCAAAATAATTATATGAAATTCTCAAGAAATTAATAAAAATGTATTGTTTAAAGCCAGGCATGTTTAACAAGTAATTCCTGTGGGTGGGGTTACAGTAAAAGTTTCTGATNCGAGGCCGTTGTGGCGGACACCTTTAATCCCAGCACTTGGGAAGCAGAGGCAGGTGGATCTCTGTGAGTTCGGGGCCAGGCTGGTTTACAAAGTGAGTTCCAGAGCAACACAGAGAAACCCTATCTGGGAAAAAAAAGTGTCTGTAAACAAAGTTAATAGTAATATGTCAGAAACTGCTATCCTGACACAAAGTATCACTTTCTATACAAAGTACCCTTTGAAAGGCAATGGCCAACAACTAAATAGAACAAAATGTAGAGAATATAAATAGTTCACTAATAGTACCAAAGGACCCACAAACATGAACTTGCTTAAACTCAGTAGAAACCAGAGAAATAAAAATGAAAAGTAACAAAAGCATCACTTGCTATCTGTCACACCGGTAAACATTAACAGCCAGAGTTTCCATGGATCTAATGGACAGTGTGAGAATTTGTAAAAATCATCAAATAAGTTTAACCCATTACTTCATACCCATACTAAAAAGAAAGGTTTAATACAATCACTTTGAACTTATAGGCTAATTTGAAGAGTAACCATCTTTATCTACTGAGACCTATAATCCACTAATATTGTGTAATGCTCCATTTATTTATCCTATAAAGACCTTGTTAAATTTTTATGGGATTTACTGAGTCTCTGGTGACTAAATGATCACTAGCTTAGGCAGACAACATGGAATGGTAGGGCATAGATCAGTGTCTAAACAGTGAGACACTTTGTCAAGTGTGCGCTTATCAACCTGCCTTAATTTCCTGTCTCAACCACTCCACTTCCCTATTCTAAGACAGCAGGTGCAACTGGCAGGAGAGTGAGGGGAAGGGAGAGAAAGACAGCAAGGGGGTGGGGGAGAAAAGGAGGGAAGAAGAAGAGGAGAGAAGGGAAGAGGAGGGGAGGGGAGGACAGGGGAAAGAAGGAGGGAGAGGAAGGATGAAAAGGTGGCAGAGGAAGAGAACAAATAATGGTTATTTTTTCCCCATTCATTGAAGCTCTGGGTTTGGACTTTTTTTTTTCCTGGTTTCTTCCTGCCAAGCTGAACTGCCACCCTCCAAGCGGGTCTGTTCTGCTTGATTTGGAGCAGCTGGCTTTAAGATATTTGATTTTTGTCTGTCTTCTCTCTCTGGACCTGAAGTTCACAGCCAAGGGAAGCATCTGGGAAGGATGGTGGGCTGAAAATACATACTTGGCTGTGTGCTCCCCACTGAACAGCTGACCACATGCTTCATTAAGTTGTGAACAAATACAGGTCCCCTTCTTCAGAGGGGTCCCATTTCTGGATAGCCTGTGGTACTTGCATGTCTCCTCCGAATCTCCATGAGACGAAGGCATTAAGACGGTACTGGAGTTGAAACTGAGAAGACTCACGTTGAATGCCCGTGCCAATGAGAAAAAAACCACATTAATTTTTAATAATGACTTGTGATAGAACTGGCCAAGTGACAGGGGGGAATCTTATTAGTCACATACTAGACAAAGATTTTAAGAACAGTGTGTCTTCATAAAGCAAAGGAAAACCTTAGGGGCTCGGTACAGTGCACATACACATGGCGTGACCAGAGACAGTCAGCACTCATCAGGATCATGTGTAGTCCAGAGCATTTCCATGTTATCCTATTTAATACACATGATGAATCCCAGAGGGGATCCTTGGGTATTGCACCATATTAACAGGGAAGGGGTGGAGCTAAGGTCTCAAGACCCCTGTAGAGCCCCATGTGTTCAAGCAGTTATGACAATCAGTTGACAACAGGAAGAAAACATAAAAAACCGGACGAAAATTATTCCACTTGGCTTATGGTGTTCCATGGCATTAAACGTCTATGTTGAGTATTTTAATTCCATATTTTGGCTTTCCTATTTCTAGTCATTGTGACCTGAAGGAGAACGAAGTACTTTGACTTTGCAGTAAATGTGAGCTTTTCCTTAAGGACAATTGACTACGTTTGTCAGCACCACAGGCCTTGAGGAAATGTCTGTCCTAACATGACCCCACTTTAACTCCAGGAATGACGATGTGGTTATCTGGACACTGCAGCCCTAATATGATCTGCAGTATGATATGATGGCTAAGATAGCCAACTCACTTGTTGCCCATTTTAAGACAACTGTAACAAGATTATAGGAAATATCATTCGAACTGTATTTCATTTGATCAGGTCACACCCACTCATCATTGCTGGATCTGTATTTTAAGACTCATAGTCAAACTGGCCGACATCAGAACAAAAACAAGAAGAATGGTAAGTAAGAGCTCTTTAAATGCCACAAGTCNCAGATTACACGGTGCCCAGGTTTCAAAAGTTTTGCCTCCATTTATCCTTCAAACAAATTAGTCAGAAAGGCTGGTGGGATAAGTTACTCCGCACTGACAACATGGTTAAGTTTCTGTCTTATTTCCTCTCATTAATATTTAAAGGATCCGTACTTTCTCAACCGTGTGCAAGTGTTTACTAGCAAAGTAAATTCTGCCTCAGAAAATAATAGGAATAAAAGGAGTAGTTCTTCCAAACAGCAGGCTAAGGCTAACAACTTAGGTGTAATAAAGCAGTAAACAAATGGTTATGGGTGCTTAACGCCAAGTAAAAAACATCCAGAGATGCCTAGAGCCCGTCTGGTCTGTCGGAGACTTAGTGAAGTCTGAGAGTAGTTATTAACACCTATTGTATGACAGTTACCAAGGGAGATGAAAACTGAGTAAATCCTAGTCCTTACCCTCAAGATCATGCAGGGTAGAGAAGCCTGAATGTGAACCAGCAAGTATCAATGGAGCCACACACAAGCAGTACGGTGGGTTTGAGTAGGAACTTGTGCCTGGATGCTGGGTGTGTTTGGGGTCTCTCCAGTACCATTACTATAGAAGAGACTCCCTCTAGTTATGAAGATGACTTCTAAAACCTTTTGAAATTCAACTTGTAAGTTCTTCAGAAGTTTCTAAGATGTTACCATCTCTGTAGTTCTTTGGGAGGCCCAGCTCAAGTCAACTGATTTAGATAAATTTAAGCCCAATTCCCTCCAAGTTGAGCTTTAAAACATGGGGAGAAAAATGTAAGTCTTCATTGGTAAAGTGAGCTCTATTCTCAGAACCCTTAAGCAAGTCTAAATAGAAACCAGTGAAGGACTAAGGGAATGTTTGTGCCAAAGAATTCAACTCTGTTACCTGCTTAGATTCTGAAAGCCCTATGTCTATAAGTTTAGAAATGGGCCTCTGACTTCAGTGAAAACTTAATTCCCTCACTCTGCATCCAGAGGATCACCACTTAAGGAGCACTGTTACATACTTGGTTGGCTGTGAGGTGGCTACATGCTTTTCTTCCAAAGTAGGGTTTGGAACTCTGCCCTGCTTTCCATGTGGTTGAAGCAGGCCTTTAGAACCTCTAAGACACTCATCACCAATAAAATGTCATTATTAGTAATAAGTACAAATTTCTGGAAAGGGATTTAAAANGAGGGGGAAATACACACTGAGTGTCGCCTTGGTTGTTTTTTTACTTCTTTTCCCACTAGACCAGAACTGGAATTTCCGCCAAAGCATCACACAATGAAAGCTCTTCCCCTTATATTGAATTCTCACCTACTTTCTCTGATAGTAGATCATAAGACTCATTTCAGCCCGTCATACCCTGGAGGAGGAATGCTGTACAGAAGCCAAGAATTTAAACAGGCCTGCTGGGCTTTCCCCACTTAGTCTATTAGCATTAGGTCATGTTTTTTTTTTTCCAATCATTTATCTCTGACAGTGTTTCTCAACCTGTGAGTTGTGGGGGTCAAACGACCCTTTCACAGGCGTCGCCTAAGACCATCAGAAAACAGATATTTACATCACAATTCATAACTAGCAAAATTAGTTATGAAGTAGCAATGAAATAATTTTGTGGTTGGGGGTCACCACAGCATGAGGAACTCTATTAAAGGGTCACAGTGTTAGGAAGGTTGAGAACCACTGCTCTATGTAGTTGTCTGAGCTTCAATCGTGATCCTGCAAAGACGTCTCAGCGAAAGATAGGGAAGGGAGAGCTTTTAGGAAGCTGGATTATATGCTTGTAGGAAGATGAAGAACAGATCCATACACCTAGAGGCAGAATACCCCAATTTGATGGGGACAGACATCGTCCTATCCACCTCTTTCTTCTTCTGGCTGTTTATATCCTTTAAAATAAACCTGTGTATGTGTTTTCTTGAGTTTTGTGAGATGCATTAGCAAACTTACTTTTCTATTGTGATAAAACACTATGACCAAAAGCCACCTGGGAGCAAAAGCTCATTTTATCTGACAACTCTCAGGAAGTGAGGTCAGGAAGTCAGGGTAGGAACCCAGAGGCGGAAACAATACCAATGGAGGAACACTGCTTACTAGCTTGCTTCCCAGGGCATTTGATTAGCCTTTTTTTCCTCCTTCTTTTCTTTTTGGTTTTTTAAGACAGGATTTCTTTGTGTAAGCCCTGGCTGTACTGGAACCTGTTTTGTAGACCAGGCTGGCCTTGAACTCAGAGATCTGACTGCCTCTGCCTCTCAAGTGTTGGAATTAAAGATGTGCCACCACTACCACCATCTGGCTGATCCACCTGCTTTCTTGTGCACCTCAGGACCACTTGCCCAGGGATGGCACTGGCCCAGTGAGCTGCCCCTCCCCATCAATCAGTAATTAAGACAATACCCTATAGACTTGCATACAGGCCAATCTGAGGGAGGCATTTTCTCAATTAAGATTCCCCTTACCAGATATTTCTAGGTTTATATCAAATTGACAAAAACTAACCAGGACACTAATCAAGTCTATTCAGGGTTTTATAGGCACCCTGATGTACAGCTGGTTGGTCAGTTGTGGACTTGTGACTAGCATCTGAAGCAGGTGTCAGTCTGTGGACACTGAGACCACAACCTGTTTGACTCTACCTCCAGGGAGACAGTGTCTGAATTGGACTGGAGTTTCTGCAGCACCAACTGTTTGCTTGCTGCTGAGGTGAAATCCCTATGCATTCTGAGATCACAGAAATGAAGTGTTGCCAGTGTATAGTAAGAGGAACACTTTATTTCTTCCTGTATCTACAGGATTATCACATAAAGGCCTCAAGTATTTACATTTTTTNATTGATTAGTCTACACATTTACGTGTGTGGGCATGGATTTACCATGGTGCCACATATGGAGGTCAGAGGATAACTCTAGGGTCAGCTCTCTCCTTCCACCTCCACATGGCTCAGGGATTGAACGTAGGTTGTCAGACTTAGGCAACAAGCACCTTTACCTGTGTAGCCATCTAACTGGTGCCCGAATTTACCTGTGCTTATGACTGACAGTTGATATCTGAGAGCAGAAAGATGACTCCGTTTTCTCCTTTATATTATTTTGTGTTTCTGAACTTAGATGGTAAAGAGCTGTGACCTGTCATCTCCAAATAAGTAAATTAATTTATGAATATTGGAAGTATACTTAAAAGGTTAATGAAGAAGTCTATGAAAATATTTTACAACTAATTTTAATACATTCATATATAAAAATACTCTATAAAGTCTGGATATGTTAAATAGTCTATCAGGGTCCTTCAGAGGTTGTAGAACTATGAAAATACAGCAGGGGGAAATGTTGGAGCCAGCAGAATGCTTGAATGCCAGAGGCTGCCCAAGTACCAATTCAACTCCACCAGACAGGTGACTGCCAAGTACCAATTCAACTCCACCAGACAGGTGATTGCCAAGTACCAATTCAACTGCACCAGACAGATGACTGTACTAAGTTACGGACAGCACAAGACTTGGCTTCTAAGAGTTAGAATGTGTTTATACAGAGAGAGGTGACCAAGGCAGTTAAGAAGTGCTGGTGCATGCACACCTGCCATCAGAGCACTCAGGAGGCTGAGGCAGGGAGAGCTCAAGTTTGAGGTCATCTTGGGCTACATGGCAAGACAGGACAAAGGGCTGGTACTGAAAAGCAGAGAGGACAACACAGTTCATGCTAATTATGTAACAACATTCTCAGCTAAATGATGGGGAAAACTGGCTAGAAAGGAAGAATTACCACCAATGTAGAGATCTGCAAACTCTGTCAGACAGTAAGAAAAACCCAAATAATTCTTACTAAAAAACAAAATTATTAAGGTAAAACTTGGTTGTGAGCATTACCTTATTAGTCTGACTTTATTTGTGAAAGGTCTTAAAATGTACATTCAGGACAAACAGAAATAAAATGCCCAAGAGTTAAGGACCATCTATTAAGGGCATCACCTCTATTTCCTTGGACCAACCAGTGCTCTGTATGAGGTGGAAACACTGGCACCTTTCTCTCCAGAAACGTTAACTCATGTCGTCAACAGCACGGATCCTGCACAAGCACACTATCATTAAGATGTAAACAACAGATATTCCAAAGCAGAGAGGACACTTTAAGGTGCCTGCACCACTGACCCAGCAGTTACTATGAAGATTCTCTCCGTGAAGCAGTGAGGTACCACAACACCTGCTTAGTTAGCTACAACTTTCTTCTTTCAGCAATCGTTAATTTCTTAAGAGAATTTGTTTTATAAGCTTCAGGTGTTAAAATATTCTAACAGTAAATTTATTCCATTTATTATTTCATACATAATTAATAGCATTAAATGTTCTAAAGCAACGTAACATATACTATGAATGTAGC
>LZPO01008489.1:2114-18999 GCA_001675575.1 Neotoma lepida | reverse complement strand
CACACACACACACACACACACACACACACACACACGAGGAGAGGACAGAGCATCTGAGTCTGAAGACAAAGAGGAAGATTTGGACAATTCCACAAGGACAAAGATAAACTAAGAAGACACCAGGGGATTTTCAAGACATACATGACACTCAAAAAAGACCAAATCTACAGGTGATGGGCACAAAAGGAGAAGACTTTCATTCTAAATGCATAGAAAGCATTGTTCAAAGTAATAAACATTTTCTCAGAATTGGGAAAAGAGGTGCAAATCCAGAAAAAGAGGTTATTTAAAACACTGAACAGACAAAGCCAGGAAACAACCTCTCCTTGTCAGATTATAATTAAAACACTTTCCTAATTAACTGTCAACTTGATACAGCCTAGAACCACCTGAAGAGAGAATCTCCATTGAGCAATTGTCTATCAGATTGGTCTGTGAGGGACAATCTTGATTGTTAACTGATTTAGGAAAACCCAGCCCACTGTGGGCAGCATCATTCCCTAGGGAGGTAGTCCCAGGCTACATAGGCAAGCTAGCTAATAATGATCCAGAAAGCAGTGTTCCTTCAGTGGTTCCTGCCTTGACTTCTTTCTTTCAGCAATGGAGTGTGACCTGGAAGCATAGGCCAAGTACAGTTTCCTCCCCTAGGCTGGTTTTGGTGGGAGTTTTTTATCACAGCAACACACACTGAATATACAGAACAAAGAGCAAACTGAAATCAGCAAGAAAGGAAATCATATATAAAGGCAGGTCCATCAGAATAACAGAAGATTTGTCAACTAAAACATCAAAAACCAGGAGGGCCAGGAAAGATAAATTTCAAGTTCTGAAGAATAGCATTGCCAACACAGACTACTTACCAACAAAAGAATCTGTCATAATTGAAAAAAAAATAAAAACTTTCCATGATAAAAATAGACTAAAGGACTGGGCAGTGGTGGCACACACCTTTAATCCCAGCACTTGGGAGGCAGAGGCAGGCGGATTTCTGTGAGTTCGAGGCCAACCTGATCTACAGAGTTAGTTCTAAAACAGCCAGGGCTACACAGAGAAATCCTGTCTCAAAAAACCAGAAAAAACAAAACAAAACAACAGCAACAAGAACAAAAACTAAAAACAAAAATAGACTAAAGGAATTTATGACCACTAAGCAAATTCTACAGAAAATGTTTGAAAGAATCTTTGACTGAAGAAAAACACAGTTCCACCTACGAGGTCACAAGAAAGAATAAAGCATGCTAGAATGACAAATAACAAAGGAATAAAACTAAACACAACCAAATCAACAAAATGCAGCAATCAATACACACCTTTCAGTAATAACCCTGAATACCAACGCAGAGTCAACTCCCTAATCAAAAGCTAGTAGACTGGATCAAAGGGCAGGAATTATCTAAGTACTGACTCCAAGAAATGCACCTCATCACAAAAGACAGACATTACCTTAGGGTAAAAGGATGGAAGAAAATATAAACAAATGAGAAATTTCACATAGGAAACAAACAAGGGTCACTATTCTAGTACTTGACAAAACTGACTTCAAACCAAAATGAGTAAAACAATCAATCAATCAATAAATAAATAAATAAGGGTCACTTCATACTGATTAAGGGAACAATCCATCAAGAGGACACTAAGATTTTAAATGTACATGCCTGGATACCAGGTGTACCCAACCTCATAAAACTTGATATAATGTCAGAGATAAACCCCAGTGCAGTAGAAGTGGCTGATTTTAATACCCCACACTCATAAGTTGATAGATCACCCCGACAAAAAAATTAAACAAAAAATAACCTGAGTCACATGACATCACAGATCAAATGGCCTTAACAGATATCTACAGAATATCCCATCCAAACACTATAGAACACACATTTTTTTTTTCTCAGCAGCTTATAGAATGTTCTCTAAAAGGGATCATATATTAGGATGTAAAACAACTCTTAACAAATACAGGAAAACTTAAGCAATTCCTAGAATCATATCTGATCACAATAGAATAAGACTACAAATCAACAAGAGAAACCCCAGAGAATGCACAAAGTGCAGGCTGGCTGGGTGGGTAGGGGAGGAGACACCAATAGTCATACCTACAACTGGACCTGGTATGCTACAATAGTGACCTGCTAGGCAAGATGTGCCCACTAAAGAGTGCTGAACTGTAATGGGGGTAGCCAACCACTTTCTGATTAGATCTGAGGCCTGCTGCACAGGCGGGAATTCTTACTGTTAACCTTAAGAACAGAGAGGTCATAGGCCCTAGGGGGAACTTGCTTATTATTGTTTTGCTAAACAGTTACGCTGTCAAACTATCCTCTAACTATTTATGTTTATACTTATAGATCTATGCTGTTCTCAACCTTGGTCAGAGAAGCTTCTTTTTGCAGTAGGGAACACAATGCAGAGACTCATAACTGGCCAAAGTGTTGGGAATAAGTGACTGTGGATGGAGACATAAACGTGACATCTACGCTCTGGGAACAGAAGAGGGGGCAGAAAGACTGCAAGAGCTAGAGGATGGGGAGGAGTGCCGTGAANGCCGTCTTCTGGACATCACATGGCCACTGCACTCATAAGCAGCTATGGTTATCAGCACCAGATGAAACCAGTCAAAATTCTACCCTGAATAGGGGAGGGACTCACGGGCCCTACCCCTCATGGAGGAGGTATTTGTAGTTCATGGATCCTGAGGGTTGAGTTGGGGAAATGCCATTAGTAGGGTACCATGCTACGGTAGAAAGCCACACAGCCATGCACTTGGGGCAACACTAACTCAACTCAGTGGGTTTTTTTTTAAAAAAAGAAGAAGACATTAAGTTGGGCAGGGGATGTGTTGGGAAGCTTCCTGGGGAAGTCAGAAGTGTGGACAAGATGAAAATGCATTGTATATATGCATGACATTCTCAAAGAATAAATGCAATTACATGAAAGTATATGGCAACATTTTGTTTATCTAATGCAGTCTTAAGTGACTGCCTACTGTGTGTGGATAACTGTTAGAATCTAGATATGCAGCAGTGAACAACACAGAAAAGGTCCCTCATCTCATGGAGCTGGTAATGAACAAATTCTTATACAGTAATAAATACTCTCCAAAGAAGTCCACTAAGGTAAATGATTAAGAGAATATGAAGAGATAAGCTACCTAGAGTGGCAACCACTGATTCCCTCTTCCATTACGGCCCCCTTGCTGGCCTTCCTCTTACGCATACCTTTGTTAACAGTGGAACCACAATGAACTATCAGAAGTTACTCTGAAGTTAAGCACTTTTGAAAAGTGCTTGCTCTGTTGGTTGCTCAAATTTTTTCCCTGCTTTGCAAGAGATAGTTATACATGAAAAGAAAATATGCCTCTGTTATGTCATATATTGCAAAAGAACTTTTCCGTATTTTGTTGATACTTTTTTAATGTATTTTATCATTCGGAAATTGAAAAAAAACTAAGGCATCAATCTACTTCTTTGTAACATCATATATACATTAGACTCAAGAAAAAACTCTGAGAACATTAAAAAGAGTTCTTGTCTGCTCTTACACTCTTGTTTTTCTCTATGAAGCTCTGTGATCCATAAAGACAATTTGGTATTCACATTTTACTTCCAGTGACTAAGGAAGGGAGGATCAATTGAGCCTACCAGTCTAAGAGTAGCCTAAGCAACACAGTAATACCCCATTTAGAACAAAACAACAGAAAAAAAAGGGGTCATNTGACAATATCTGTCAAAACAGCAACTATATATACACTCTGGCTTAGTAATTCTACTAGAAATCTTTCCTGCAAAATGCTTATGTATGTGCACAGGCACTGGTTCAAAGATTTCCATGTCATTGTTGTTCACATTGTGCGAAAGACTGAAAGTACCCAAGTATCTTTCAGAAGATCTTAAATACAGTAGAGACAACAAGCAGAATACTTAAGTAGTTATTTAAGATATATGCATATTTATTAACTTGTTTTCTCATGATAGGGTCTTACTGTGTTATGGAATATTAGCTGAAGATGTGTTACATTCATTTATGCTGTGGAACATTTGTTTTAATGATGCAAAGATATGTTGCATTCTTTTATGTTGCATTTGTTCAACTCTGTGAAGCTTTGTTACTTTGCCTGTCTAAAACACCTGATGGTCTAATAAAGAGCTGAACAGCCAATGGAAAGGCAGGAGAAAGAATAGGCAGGGCTGCAAGGCAGAGAGAATAAATAGAAGGAATGAGAAAAGAAGGATGAGGACATCAGGGGCCAGCCACCCAGCTGGACAGCAAGCCATAGAGTAAGAAGCAACGAAAGGTATGCAGAAATAGACAAAGGTAAAAGCCCAGGGGCAAAAGATACATGGGATAATTTAAGTTAGAAAAACTGGCTAGAAACAAGCCAAGCTAAGGCCAGGCATTCTTAAGAAAGAATAAGACTCCATGTGATTTACTTGGGAGCTGGGTGGTGGGCCCTCTAAAAAACCAAAGAGACCAAGAGTTAAAACAACAACAACAACAACAACAACAAAAAAACCCCAACAACATCACTGCATACAATTCTGGCTGGAGTAGTACCAGGCTGGCCTCCAGCTTGTTGCCAAGCCTCTTACCTCATGAATACTGGGACTTCAAGTATACCCAATAACTGTTTTAAATTGTAATACAGTTATTCCTAATTTTAAAGTTGATAAAAAGATAAAACCCACTTAGACAAAGTAATTGAGAAAGCACAAGTCTGCACCAACATTTCCAGAGTGACAAAGACTTCAGTTTCAATCCTTAAAGTTCTTTTACCTACATTCAAGGTTACCAGGTGCCTTTGGAGTTTTCTCTTCTTCTCTGAGGCGCTGATTCAAAATTCTTAGTTGCCTAAAGGAAATAATGAAAATCTATAAGAATCCTAAGCCCATTTTACAGTATACATTGATATCCTATTAAAAATAAATAAATCTACCAAAAAAGACAAACACTATCATCACCAGTCCATCTCAATCCCCAAACCAAACACACAATCTAAATGAACAAAACAACAAAACCACAGGAGCCCATTTTGAACATAGCATCCCCTACCCCCAACAAGTGCCTTTTATATCTATAGACCATATATATATATGTGTATACACACACACACACACACACACACACACACATATATATATATATAAATATATATTTGAGATAAAGTCTCAATCAAATTCCAAGACTAGCCTTACACTTGTAATCTTCCTGCCTCAGTATCTTGAGTAGCTGGGACTGCACCACAGACCCAGGACAGATAGTTGCAGAATTGTTCAGGACATCATAAAATCTGCCTCAAGACTGTCCTGGAACTCAGTATTATAGCTCAAAGTGGCTTGAACTTCAGATTCTCCTACTTCAGCCTTTCAAGTGCTGGGACAATACTCATGCACCACCATGTTCAGCTGTTTGCTTTGTCTTCAAAATCTTTACCTTCACATATATACATATACAGTATCTTTACTACTGTAGTGTACCTTTTAAAATAACTGTCATTGTTGTCAACTAGAATACCTGTAGGTACCAACTATCAGACATAATTCTGCTTCATGTTTGTGATACATTAACAAATCTGAGACACATAAATCTATGCTTCAAGTAATCTCATTATTAGATGGAAAAGTAATAGCTACTTATGAGAATGTTGGCATCAACTCTGTCTTCACAATATGCACTTGCTTCACAAACAAGAATATCTAAGTAGGTACTGATTGGGACAAAGCAAAAACTCTCTGGTATTTAGTATCTTTCCAGAACTGGAAACTTCCTGAACTAAAGTATTTGATTTAGTTACTAAATCTAAAATGACAGTACCCTTACCAAATACCATTCACAAGTATTAATTATGGATAGATTAAAGAGTTAAGAACATAAAATATACCAATAACACAAAATCCAACAACACAAATTTTATAAGGAAATATACATAATCTTTAACTAAGAAAGGCATCCTTAAGCAAGACTCAAAACCCAACAACCATCAAATAAAAAATATAAAGTTTAATCACATCACAATTTGAAGCTTGTTTTAGAATTGAAATCCTGGAAAAAGATAGAATAAGCAATTCACCTAAGAAAGCTAAATGATTTACAAGCATTTAAAAAATGCAGCCGGGTGGTGGTGGCGCACGCCTTTAATCCCAGCACTTGGGAGGCAGAGGCAGGCGGATCTCGTGAGTTCGAGGCCAGCCTGGGCTACCAAGTGAGTTCCAGGAAAGGCGCAAAGCTACACAGAGAAACCCTGTCTCGAAAAACCAAACAAACAAACAAAAAAAATGCTTAGCTTGGGGATGGGGGATGGCTTTACAGAAATAAAGGGCCTGAGTTTGGATTCTTAGTGCTCACATGAGAAGCTGGGCATAGTGGCATGGCACTTACCACTGGCCTCCACATGTACACATATACATGAATATACAGAACACACACACACACATACACACACACACTCTAAAAACATACACAAAAATATAAAATAAAAGGAAATAGCTCTTCATTAGTATAGGGAAATTTTCTCAGTCAGTGGGAATTTATTGTAACCATTTATTGCCATGATAGTTTGGCAACATCCAAGCTATAAAATATATATCATCTTTGACAAGATAGTTTTTAAAATTAAAATTTCATTTTATGTGTATGGATGTTTTGCCTGCATGTCTGTGCACCACATGTATGCCTGGTGCCAGTGAGGCCAAGGGAGGGTGTCAGACCCTCTGGAACTGGAGTTACAGATGGTTATAACTGTCATGTGGGTGCTGGGTATCAAACCTGGGTCTTCTGTAAGAGGAGCAAATACCCATAACCACTAAGCCATCTCTCTATCCCTGGACAAGCTGGTTTTACCTATAGGTTATTTACTCTGAGAAATAGTTATATGTAAGCAAAAGCTTGTAAAACAGATATATACTGTAACAGTTGAGGGGAACTGAAAACAACTTAAGATGTGATCCAAGTTATGGTTCATCCATATGATGAAATACTAAAATACAATGAAAAAGAATAAGACACACTATAAAGTAAAAAAGAATGAGCAGCAGACAGAACACTGAGTTTTTCTAAAGGGTTCTCCTCAATAACAAAACATGCAGATCTGAAAAAGGCAAAACAGAATGATGACCCAATATATAAAACAGAATGCCTCTTCTGGTATCTTCAAGAAAACCAGCAGGTATCTTCTATGGGACAATTTTTTTTTTTTTAAAAACAATCCTTTTGCATACCGCTGCTCAGGTTCTTCTCTTTTGAAACATTAGCCAATTTGAACTTTCTATCACTCATTACAAGCCTCCCACCCCGCCTTGTCCTCTAAGTATGATACTTTCCCATTTGCCCTTAAAAAACTATGGTGTGGTGGACCCGGGGATGGCTCAGTGGGTGAGAGAGCGTGTTGTGTAAGCATGTGGAGCTGAATTTGAACCCCACCATGCAAAAAAGTTAGGTATGGCTGTGCATGACCTTAACCCCAGCACTTGGAGGTGGAGACAGGAGCTCACTGGCCAGCCAGCCTAGCGAAAAAGAATCTTCTGTTCAACTTCAGGTCCTTTCTTAAGGGAGTAAGATGGAGAATGATAGAGGAAGGCACTCAACATCTTTGTCTGGTCTCCACGTGTGTGCCTGTACACAGCATGCTCATCCTCATCCCCTCTCTCTCTCTCTCTCTCTCTCTCTCTCTCTCTCTCTCTCTCTCTCTCTCTCTCTCTCTCTCTCTCTCTCTCTCTCTCTCTCACACACACACACACACACACACACTTTAAAATGTGGTGTGGAGAGAAACTCTGTTATCCCACCCAGAGTACGCCAATTTATTTATTTACTTGTTCCTTTTTATCATGTGTTTCCCAGAATCCCACTTTCCCGTGAGGCTGTCAAGGACCCTGTTCCCCTCAGTTCTGGGTCTGCTGCTTCACCCCCTTTGCTGGTTCCTGTGTCTTAGCTGAGGCGCATGCTGAGGCGCACCCTGAAATGCCTCCCACATTTATGAAAACACTCCTTCAAGCCCAATTGTACTAGGAGCCACTCTTTTCTCTTTTATTCTCTGCTTTTAAATTTTTACTGTTTTATAAATACTAAAAATTAACAGCAAAAACAATCTCTCAGAAATGGATATTACATATACTATTTTAAATGTGTTCGATTTAAATATATTTGATTTTAACAAAAGTCAGATGATCTTTAAGCAAAGTCTTTAGTTTACTTTTCTGTAACTCTATGGAGATAAAGCGTATGTACACTAATCTACATATATTCAAAATGCATTTTGTCATATGTTGTGATAAAACCCTCACCANAGTAAGATCCACATCATTTTGAGTTTCCTCAGGCCACTTTCATAAACCTCCTTTCCTGGACAGACAACTAACCATAGTGTAGACTGGTTTCATTTTCTAGAGTTTTAGAGAAATGGAATCCTGAAATATATACGCTGACATCCTGGCTTTTTCCACTCAGCATAACGATTCTCAAGTTCATCCATTCTGTTGCATGTATCAACAATTCCTTCCTTTTCTATGGCTGAGTAGCGCTATAGACACCTGTCAACAGACACTCCGGATGTTTCCTATGAATACTCTACATGTTTTTATGGGCACATGTGCTTCCATTTCTGAGAAGATGCTGAAGAGTGGATGGGCTAGATCATATGACAAACGTATACATCATTTCTAAGAAACTACCAAACGTGTCACCAAAGCAATCTTACATTTTACATTCCTACTAGCCAAGATGGAAGTTCCTCCACATCCTCACTAATACCGGTTTGCCCTTTTGATTGCTGCTATTCCAGTGAGTACGCTGTGATGTTTCATGGTGCCTCTAATTTGCAGATTCCTTGTGGTTAATGATNATAACTATCTTTTTGTGTTCTTATTTGATGTCCATGAATTAGAACCTTAGGCTTCACACATGCCATGCAAGTGGTCTCCTACTAGGCCACATCCTCAACCCAAGCTTTGTTTTATTTAATTATTATTTATTTATTTAGAGCAGGGGTCTTCCTGTGTAGGATTTACCTTGAATTTTGGATTATCCTTGCTTCCAACGTCCACCTTTCAAGTGCTGGTGTGTGTTACCATGCCTGGCTCTGTGTCATTTCTGTAGTAAACTTTCTGTTCAAATATTTTACTCATTTTTAAAACAACACAAAATAGAACTATAACATAGAGTTGTAATAGTTCTTTATACAGCCTAGATATAAGTTCTTTGTAAAATACGTTTTGCACACATTTTTTTTCCAGTCTGTTGGTTGCCTCTTCATTTTGGGTTAATAGTGTTTTTTAAATTTTTGAAAAACAAAAATTTAACATTTTGAATTTCAATGTAATTACTCCTTCTAGTTTATATTTTGGGATTATATTTAAGAAATCTTCTCCAGTTCAAGATATTGGGCTCTCCCTATGCCTACTTCCACCAGCTTTTGTACACTGCTATTCATTGTAAGTTAACTTGTATATAGTATGATGTAATGGTTGCCATTTGTTATTTAGTTCAATTTAAAAGAGTACAGTGTGTGTGTGTGTATGTGTATATGTGTGTGTGTGCGTGCGTGTGTGTGTATATGTGTGTGTGTGCGTGCATGTGTGTATGTGTGTGTGTGTGTGCATGCGTGTGTGTATGCGTGTGTGTGTGTCTGTGTGTCTGTGTGTGTGTCTGTGTGTGTGAGATGTACATGTTCATTCACATGTATGGAGGCACAAGTGTTGATGCATGTGCACCTACAGTGTGAGTGACCATATGACAGAGGTTCATGTTGGGTGCCTTCCCGATCATTCTCTATTTCGATGAGGAAGGGTCTCTCCCTGAACCCAGAGCTCTTCGACTCTGCTAGTGTAGCCAGCAGCTTGCTCAGGATCCCCTGTCTCTGTCTCCCTAGCTGGGGGTCACTAGGCCATGTGGATTTTTATGTAGGTACTGGAGATACAAATGCAGATCCTGACAGTGTAGCAAGCGCTTTCATCCCCAGGCCTCCAAAACATTATTTTTGAGCTTGTGGTATAAATCAGTAGTAGAGAGCTTACACAGTATATGCAAAGCCCCAGGATTCATCCCAGAACCTCCCTGCCACCACACACACGCACATGCACACATACACACACACACACACACACACGCATCAAGGGACAGGGGACAATGATGAGACACAAAATGTAAAGTGTTTGGAAAAAGAAATAAGACTGTTAGGAGATGTTGAACTATTAATTCAGTAGAAACTAAAATGGGAAGGAGGAAAAAAAACACAGAAGCCCCAAACCAATACAACAATTCACTCTTCATATGACCCAAGTTTGAGCGGCCTGTAATATTCTTGATTTCACATCTGTCTGTTCCTGGCCTTGTTGGTTTCTGACGGCGCTCTCACTGCTGCAGGTTTTTTTTTACTCTGAGCTTATCTAGCTCACTTGTCCTCTCCCTTTACTCTTTTCCTTTTGTATGCCCTCTCTTTCTCTCTCTCATAGAGAGCCAACTACAGACTATGGAACATTGTTCAAGATTCACTTCATTTTTGGGGGTGATTTTTGTCTTAAGAAGTCTATTCTGCACCTACCTTTGTCCTTGCTGTTCCATTGTCCTGAATGTTACACACATTCTCTGCTATCTTTTCTGCCTGTGGCTTGTATTTTAGTTTTCTTGTTACTTCCCTTATTGCTCCTCCCTCGGGTTTTTCATGGCTGCTTTTCTTTTGTTCTTTCCTTGGAAAGCTGTAATTCCCCACAATTCACCTTGTACTGTGCTCATGGTCTGTACCTGCTTGCTGAATTCATCAGTTACAGTCTAAAAACAAATTACTTGCATTTAGCTACCACCTTCTCCAGTGCCTACAAAGACAGACCCATATTCAGAACTCTGTAAAAATGTTCAAATTCCCAAATCTCTATTTCTAGCTTGGATCTTGTTCTTATGTTCTTAGTCTTATGTTTCTCCAGACAACAGAGTATACCTAATCTAACTCACTGGCTCTCCCATCACCTCTCCTAACTACAAAATTAAGTGTGTAAGGGGACAATCACACAACTGCACTCTTCTCTAGGAGTTCCCATCTGGAGGTACTATTTTACCATCTATCAAGAAGACAAGTCAGGAGGTGGTAGCGCATGCCTTTAATCCCAGCACTTGGGAGGCAAAGTCCCTCTGTGAGTTCGAGGCCAGCCTGGCCTACAAAGCAAGTTCCAGGACAGCCAGGGCTACACAGAGAAACCATGTCTTCAAAAACCAAAAAAAAAAAAAAAAAAAAAAAAAAAAAAAAAAAAAAAAAAAAAAAAAGGACAAGACAAAATCTTAATGGCATCCTCAACTCTGTCCATTTGATGTCAAACTGTTGTGCTCTGTCTGAACTCTAATGAGCTTACGTTTGAGTCTGCAATCAGGAAGTGTTCATAAATTCGAAGTCATCTTATAAATATTAAGGTACTCTCTAGACTGATGGTTCTTAATATAATACTCTACTCTGAACCTCCATCCAACAAAGCACTACAGATCACAGGTATCCTGTGGGTTGGGAACAGGAAGAATAAATGACAACTGTGTTTCAAACATCACATATGGTCTGGACATGAAACTGCCCGAAGGACCTCAGAAGCATTGCACCTATCTGGACATGAAACTGCCCAAAGGACCTCAGAAGCATTGCACCTAGCAGTTTTTCTTTTTCCCACCAGATGGCAAGACACTTCAGGTTGTGTGGGGAGGGAAATGATCAGTTTTCTAGCTAAAAACATGTAGTTTACAAATGTCTACAAAGAAAAAAATGAAAATCACTTCTAAATAAGCCTACCAATTCTAGTTTTTATTTATAATGAGATTTATGAATGATTCTTTCCAAATAAAGATTACAGAATAGCATAAAATTCCCACATCACTACTAGAAGCCTCAGTCTATTCTAAGGAACTCTAATAAATTCTTCATTTTTAGGAATTTTATACTTTAAAAGGTCAAGTAACTAANATTGTCAAGAGAATGCTGCCATTTTTTCTTCCTAAGGACAGACAGCTAAAAGGCTCTACAGTCAATTCCAAAGAAATAGGTATCAGTAACTTAGAAAAACTAAAAACAACTGGTGACAAATTAAGAAGTAGGCCTCCTTTTCATAAGTGGTTTATAAATGAACTCCTACAGCAATTCTAAAATGTTCTGAGGAATGGCAATCAGAACCAATGATATTTCCATGGTGACAATGCTAAAATGATAATATTCTCAGACTAGGTTCTGGTATGCTTAAGAAACCAATTATTTGATTATCATTCTTTTAAATCATAGGCATTTATTAGTATTATTATTTTGCTGTGCAAAATATACCTGAAGAGTGACCCTTAATTAAGTCAGTCTCTACTTCATGGAGTTACTGTAGAAGCCCACAGCTAAGATCTGGGACTCTAAAACCAAATCACCTTGGAGTTAAGTCTTGACTCCCTCAACTCCTAAATATACAACTTTGAGCAGATCATATAACCTTTCNGTGCCTTGGTTTCCTCATCTCCAAATGGAAACAGCATAATACTTTATACAGCTAGTGGGAGGACTCAAGTGANGGCACATATGAGAACAATAGCCCAGCACATGACAAACATTCAATAACTGTTAGGAGTAGCTGCTCTCCATTCCATATTACTTATTCTTGATTTTAATTTTGAAAGATTAATACTTTACAGGGATCCCTCAGATTAGGACTGATGACAGTATGACAGCATTATTAGAACTTAAATGTAGCAACTCTATCCACAAATGATCTCTTNATGATCCTAAGCAAGTAAATCATACTAGACGTCATCTCTGTAGACTACAGACCCATGAATTTAAACTACTCTCCAACTAGGAGAGTTTCTCCACGTTTCTTGAAAAATATGTGTAGGTCCCTGCATGTCCCATCTATCCTCATGGTAACACTGTCAGGGCGCATTCACAATGCAGAGCTACAGAAGCATCTGAAATGAACTCCAGTGCAAAGTACATCAACAGATCCTGGACTATAAGCTTTAGTGGTCACCACAGAAACATTCAAAGGTAAAACAATACTGATAATTTGTGGATGATTTCCTTTACATTTCTAGATTACCTCATTGGTTTCGATGTTTCTTAAACAAATTAAGAATATAATTCCAGTAAGTTAATATGGCTAAAAACAGAAAGGTATCTAGGAATTAAGTAAGTTTCGTCCTATGTCTAAGTGTGGCAGGGCGACCAGCACTCAGCTCACCCCTAGCGGGTTCTCTTCCTTGACCACATGTTCCAGGCATTTGTACCAGGAGGGAGCATTTGACTGATTTTAGGTTTTAGACTACAAAATGTTAAGGATGGTGAGATGATTACTTCTGGTCCAAGACATTTAAGATTATTATATTCACACTCCCTGTGCTCCTCAGTCCCCTGGAAAACATACTGAGACAGTGACTTTGTAAAGTAAAAGGAATCCCAGACAGAATGAAAAGGAGTCTTCAGAGATCCATGATGGTCTTAGAGAAAGAAACAACACACTTTTTCTGTGACTTAGATGTTTATTTTTGTAAAATAACTTAGATTAACACAGAAACTGCATGAGGCAGCTACATCTTCCTATGTACATGCTGATAAGTGACATCAGGGATAAAATAGGTAGGAGAAAATGTACCCTAGTGGGCAGAAGTAATGGAGAGTTGAAGAATGTAGAAGCTTTTGGAAGATGAGAAAGGAAAGGCATAAATATTGGAAGGTTGTGGTCTGTTTTCCTTATGAAGTCCTAGCTACTTCACTTGGCATCTGTGCTCTGGCTGTGGGACACCTTCATCTATAGACAAAAATATTCGAAGAGCAAGTCTTACCTTCTCAACTGAGCATTCTCACTTCTCAGTGGCTGCAGGGCCAGAGCTATTTCAACTTCTATATTTGTGTGGCCACTCGCTGCTAAAAGTCCAGATATGCATGCCTCTACTTCTGTTACTAATCGCTGAACTTCCGAGTCCTCTATAAAAGGCAATTTAGTAAAATCAGCATTTTAAAGTGACAAGATTATTAGCATGTATTACTAAAAATCTTTATAAACATATATTCATTATAGATTTCAACTTCATTACTCATGATCCGAACACAAATTCTATTTCCCTTTATCCTGCTCTTTGTATTTGCTTACTCAGAACAATTCTATAGAAGTTACATTGAGTATGGAAAGATTAATCTTAAATCACAGTATTTAGTGATTTTTTTTTTTTCAGTTAACTGAAGTGGGAAACAGTTTACGTATCTCCTGGTTGATATTTATCAAAGATCTATGCTGGACTCCATGATGCTGTGCAAGTTTCCTATAACTGACTATACTATAAACATCAGTAATACCATCTTTGATCCTGCATTGAAAAATATAGCTCATTTTAGGTGATTTATTGGCAAAATATTGTATGTGGGTTTTCTAGGACATGATCTCACTATTTAACTTTATAAAGTAAAACTAATGTGACCCAGCATACCTCTATCTTTTGGTACTGTGGAGAGTGGCTATGTTTACATATGGCCAACAGACATAAGAAGCAAGTGAGTATCAGATCTACATTTTTTTGTCCCCTCCTCCTTCCTTTCAAGGTGTCTACTTAATATAATATTGCAAGTATAATCAAGTTATAAAAATATATTCAATTCCACAAGTATTTGAACATTCTGATGAAAAGTACACACATAAACTAAAAGGCCAGTAAGTGGCATNGGTAGTACACAAAGTAGTAGTAGTTAAATTGCTGAGCAATTTAACAGTTATTAAATAATGGAAGGAAACTTGCATCTTTGTTAAAGAGAAAAACAGCCATCTGACTACTATAATGTTCTTTCTACAGATTCTCTGTACTGGATCTTTTCAAGTTTGTTTGCATCAAATAGAATGAATACACACTTGCAAGTGCTTGATATTCTTCAATACATGTCAAGACCACAGGAAAGAAGGGTTCAAGGCAGTGGAGGAAGAGTAGGGGTCCAACATCATCCTTAGCTAGAGAGCAAGTTGGAAGCCACCTTAGACTACATGAGACCCTGTTTCAAGAACAAACAAAAGCCCTAAAAAGTAAGAAAAACAGACAGAACTCTTTTCCTTACTGGGTCAAGATACAGTTCTACGGAAGAAACCGGACACTCCTTATCAATCACTGTTATTTGAATGACAGCTAGAAAACACAACACTGCTATTAAGCATTATACCACATTACAGAAAAGTTTGAAATGCTCATCTACCTTGTTCTGCGACCAGGGCCTTGAGCTCTCCCAGCAAGCACTTGGCAATTCTGACTCTTTCAGCAGGCTGGCTCACATTTTCAGCCTGCTGCACATTCTTGGCTATTTTTGCATCTTGCACATGTATGCTTAAATACTTTCCTTTGTTTGTGGCCTCCCCAATTTGTTCTCTGGCACATTTTNCTTCATTAGTGGCCAAGAAAGCTGGTTGTAACTGAGTGGGGCTTTGGTGTGCCTGACTGTCCGAGACAGCGTCTCTTCCATGAGCTGGAAACAGAGACATATGTGTTTGGAAACACTTTAGTAGGTCTGCTTCCTTAGGAGCTCTTTGTTGTGGCAGAATCCAATTAGCGAGATTCAGCTGCTGAGGCACTGGAGCAGCTGCTTTGTCAGTGTGGGGAAGGCCACACGGAATTCCAGGATGAAGACTAAATGAATTCCTGGGAACATCAGGGCAGTTCACAGAAGGTGTTTGATCTTGTGATCCAAGATGGTTATCACCATCAGTCTGAACTTCCTAAGCAAGAAGAAAGGGGAAAAAAGCCTTCAAAAGTATGAACAATCATTTGTAGACTATAAAAACACAAATCAATATTAGAAAATAATTTTCTACTGTTAAAAACAAATTTTGTGGTATTTCAGCTTACAAGCAAGTTGGATTTCTCCACTGCACAACAAAGACTAGTTTTTCAGAGCTTCAGTAGCTTCCTCTGCAACATGGGAACATTATAAGGTCATGATGAAAACGTTGTTTACAAATACCATACATGCTTTAAAGGCATTAAAAAAATTAGTCTGCATTTAGACTGAAACAAATATTTTCATTTTGAGAAACATTCTAAGAAGCAAGCTAAGAGGCTGGAGAGACGGCTCATCTGTTAAGAGTTCTTGCTACTCTTGCAGAGAACCTGGGTTCAGTTCCCAGATCCACATGGCTGTTCACAACCTTTTAACTCCAGTTCTGAGGGATCCAATGCCATCATGCGTGTGGTGCACAAAGACATACATGCAGGCAAAATCTTCACAAAAAAATAAAAATAAAATGAATATTTTAGTTAAAAAAATACACAGAAATTTAAAAAACCTATATTCAGTTAGGGATGTAGCTCAGTGGTGGTGTGCTTGTCTAGCATGTGTAAGGTGCTGGGTTCAATTTTTAGTACCACAGAAATAAAAATTCTTGTGTATACATAAAATGTATATGTAATAAAACTGTTAGTTCAATATCCAATCAGAAACTAGTGATTTTACTATACAACTTAGCTCAAAGTCATTTGTCTTAATAGACAAATACCCACAAAACACAACTTTAACTATATAAAAGGCATATGTTAAGAAAACATAGTCAGCCAGGCATGGTGGTGCACACCTTTAATCCCAACACTTAGGAGGCAGAAGCAGATGGATCTCTGTGAGTTCAAGGTCAGCCTGATCTACAAAGCAAGTTCCAGGACAGCCAGGGCAGAGATTCAGAGAAACCTTGTCGCAAAAACAAACAAAAAAAAAAACAAAAAAAAAGAAAGAAAGAAAACATAGTCATACTAACATATTAAGTGAAAAAAGCAGCATTTAACTGTATAAAAGTGTATCTTATTTTAAAAAGAGAAATCACTTAACAAACAGAAAATAAAACATACAGAGAGGTAAATGAGTGAAAACACACTTCATCAGGGTAGACTGGGCTTGGGTGGTGGGTATGCTTGATTTCTTTTT
>LZPO01008488.1:29156-54517 GCA_001675575.1 Neotoma lepida | reverse complement strand
CTTTCCTTCCTTCCTTTTTTGTTTCTCTGTGTAGCCCTGGCTGTCCTGGAACTCGCTCTGTAGACCAGTCTGGCCTCAAACTCAGAGATTCACTGTCTCTGCCTCTCAATGCTGAGATTAAAGGCCTGCACCACCAGTGTCTGACACTTTACTATTTCTAAACCTATAGGGACTGAGAACATTCCCTTGGTTATGATTAATTGCCTCAAGTAGCAAAGAGGCCTCATGACAGGAGCCAGTAGACCTTCTGATGACCTGCCTCTTGCTAGTCCATGATCATACCTATCAACACGGTGGCCACCACCTAGATGCCAAAGGACTGCTATGAGAAATAATTTATTTAATGAGCTTTAAAATGTCCATAGTATGATCTTACCATCTCTCCTTGTCTCTACTTCCCAGCTCTAGACCACAAGCTTCCCTTCACACACGACACCCTCCTGTGCTTCTCTAAGGTTTCTTGAGTACCATAGGACTTGATTGTCTTCCCAGTGTATCAATAACCTGTCTTTAAACACCGTGGGCAGTGTGCTGGTTTGAAAGAATGGCCCCCAAAAGGAGTGGCACTATTAGGAGGTGTGGCTTTGTTGGAGTGGGTGTGGCCTTGTTGAAGGATGTGTGTCACTGGGCGGGGGTGGGGGGTGGGCTTTGAGGTCTCTTTTGCTCATGCTATGTTCAGTGTGGCACACAGATCATTTCCTGTTGCCTGTAAGATGTAGAACTCTGAGCTACCTCTCCAGCACCGTGTCTGCCTGCATGCCGCCATGTCCCACCCTGATGATAATGGACCAAACCTCTGAAACTGTAAGCAAGCCACCCCAATTAAATGTTTTCCTTTATAAAAATTGCAGTGGTCATGTCTCCTCACAGCAATAGAAACCCTAAGACAGGGAGTCTAGTCTTAGCCTTTCTCGTCTCTGTCAGTGATGTGCCAGCCACATGGACAAGGTCTGTCACCCACATTCCTTCCAGCAGCGGGCCTGCAGCCTCACTCTAAAGACACCCTGTCTCTGTACTTCTGCTCGCAGCACATCGAAGCCTAAGCTCACCATCTATTAGCCATCCATTAGAGCATCTTACTTCACATCTGTGCTCCAACACTTGATCTCTTACAGTGCACTCTGCACCTAGCTTCATCATGCCTACAACTCTCTAAGGTGACACAAAGATCTCAAATAGACCCCAGATGTCACCTGGACCTATGAAGCTTGTCTCCTGCCCTCCCTTACATACCATACAATAGCTATACTGGGCTTTTCCTGTTTCTCCTTTTCATGCTCTTCACTCAAATCTCTTCACTGCTGACTCTATCTCATTATTCATATTTCAAGTGTCACTTTCTCTGAAAGGTATTCCCTGACTCTTACGCAGTGGTTTCCTTGTGTGTTGTCTCCTCTACACCAGAATGCAGAATGCAAGCTCTGGACTAGGGACTGCCTTGGTATATAGTACATAGAAGAGTGCTAGGAAATAGTTGCTACTTGCAAAATGAATGAACTAGTCGGCCCCTGAGGGGGTATTACTTAATGACATCCTTTACTTATTAACATACATGTTGTTTTCCCCTCTGCACTCCACTGTAAGTCATGCAAGGGCAAGAACTGTCTTCCCGGGACGTGTGAACACCTGGCTAATGAATGAGTTCAAGACTAATGGCTCCTTCTCTGGTGCTCACAGGCCCCAGGGTGGAGGGAAGGAAGAGGGAGTGCTCATAGCCTTCTGGTCATAATAGAGTGTGTGGAAGCATGTGGGCATGGTGATGCAACAGGTCAGCAGTTACCACTCAGTTACACCTTTTATGTATCCACAAACTAATAATTTTGACAAGAAAATCAGCAGCTAGGATATAGTTACACATTGGCAAGCACCACTGCTCTGAACCAAATAGCCCTTTCCCATCTTCTTCCTTAGCCACGGACTCTGTCTTTAGAAGCTGAAGATTCTGGAGACTTGCTTCCGAGTCTCCTTTACCATTCCAGCAGGGCTCTGTGACACCCAGTTCTGCCAACGACAAATGCGTGGAAGTTGGCTGGGAACTTGTATTTTCTGGAGATTGAAACCTGGGCCTTGTGCATGTTAGGCAAGTTTCTAAACCTCCAGGACTGAGAATAGCTCCTGGTGGATTTCTGAGTCAAAACCTCAGCTCCTTAAAGTCTGGGGAAGTGTCTCCACTGGTAAACTGCTTTACCACACAAGCAGGGGGACTTGAGTTTGATCCCTAGCACTCAGGTAGAAAAACTGAACACAGTAGTATGTGCTTATAATCCCAGTGCTGGGGAAGCAGGCACAGGCAGCTCCCCAGAGCTTTCTGGCAGCCAATCCAGTTTCCTCTATGAGTCTCCTCAGTGGAGAGACCTTGTCTAAAAAGGCACGGTGGACAACTCCTGAGGAATGACACCAAAGGCTGACCTCTGCCTACACATAAACATGTATGTGTGTACATGTGTACCTGTACACATACAAATAACACTTTTTAAATTGTTATACTATGTTTTTTGGTTTTATGAATATATTCTCTTGTGCTTATATGAGTAATTTAACATATATTTTATGTTATAATTTTTGTAGGGTTGGTGACTGAAACCAGTGCCATGTGCACGCTAGTCAAGTTTTCTAATGTTATTTTAAAGATTTATTTTATTTTGAAGTTATGTAAGTATGTGTGTGGGTGTGTGCATGTAACAGGCAACTGTGGAGTCCAGAAGAGGGCACCAGATCCCCGAGAACTGGAGTTACGGGTTAAGAGCCACCTGACGTGGGTGCTGGGGACTTAGGCGTTCTGCAAAGGCATACTCTTAACCATGGAGCCATTTCTCCAGCCCCTCTAATATTATCTTAAAAGGAATTGTCTATTGTAATTTCTGGAAACAGTTCCTAGAGAGAACAGGGTAAGTAGGAAGTTGTTCCATCTCTTCTCATCTGACCTTTGTCCTGTTGAAGGCAGGGTACTTGGAGCTGCTATAGTCATCTGGTCATCTGGACCATGAGATGAACTGATCCAAAGCCCTGACAGCCAGGTCATGGGCCATGGAGCTGACAATTTTAGCCCTGCATTGTAGGCATTTTTTTCTTATATTCTTAAGCATATTGGCTGTGATGAATCCTCTCAGTGAAATTTACTTTTCATGGTTTGTTGTTGGTTGTGTTTTATTCTTTTTGAGGGCCCATCACCCAGCTNACATACATGTATATACACATTTACACATGCATGCATACCCATACATATGTGGGCATCACACACACACACACACACACACACACACACACACACACACACACACACACACGCGCGCGCGCGGAGTCTTATTCTTAATTATAAATTGCCTGGCCTTATCTTGGCTTGTTGCTAGTCAGCTTTTCTTAACTTAAATTATCCTTGTCTATCTTTGGCCTCGGGGCTTTTATCTTTCTCTATTTCTGTATATCTTTACTTTCCTTCTTACTCCTTATCTGGCTGTGTAGCTGGGTGGCTGGGTGGCTGGCCCCTGAAGTCTTCCTCCTTCCTCTCATTCCTTCTTCCCAAATTTCTCCTTCTATATATTCTCTCTGCCTGCCAGTCCCACCTATCCATCCTCCTGCCTTGCTATTGGCTGTTCAGTTCTTTATTAGACCATCAGGTGTTTTACACAGGCACAGTAACACAGCTTCACGGAGTTAAGCAAATGCAACATAAACAAAAGTAACACATCTTAAAATAATATTCTACAAAAAAGATTATTATTTTATACCTCAGCTGTTTTTGTAAACAAAGATGTAGACTGCAGTTAGGAATCGGACTGGTTTAGTAAAGTGGTGGTAGTAGGTTCTTCTATAAGATCCATGACCTCTCTAGCCCTCGGTAGTTGGCTAGGTTTCCAATTAGCCAGGTGTTGATTACCACCAAGATATGAGTGCCACTATTGCATCCTTAGTGATTCTTGTCATGCTGGCCATCATTGTGGTCGTAGGCATGACAGCTGGGTAGGACAATTGGTTGCTTCCCTCTCTTGGTAGCTTGCATAGCACTTTCCTGTAAAGTGAGGCTTTCAGGACAGATCCAACTTGGGTCCTCCAAATTCTGTGTCCTTAGTACATGGTGTTTTCAGCAATAGGGACTTAACCTTCAACCTCTGGGAGGCAACCACAATAGCATATTGTTTTGAGAGTCTCTTGGACGACCATGATCAACAATTTGAAAGGGAGTTTCTCATGCTTGGTACTGGGGTTTCTGTTAGATAGTCTATGGCTATTGTGGGGATCCCTGTAGGTCCAAATGACATAATTTCATTTAAACTATATATGTATTTAAACTATATATGTAAATTATGTATGTATATTACATGTAATACACAATATGTACTATATGGAATTTTAGGTAAATAAAAAAATCCCCAAGGCTTTTCAAATAAAACCAAAATAAGGAGTTTGGGAGTGGTCCTTCTGTTTTTCTTTTTTAAAATAATTTAAGAAGGATTGGGTGTAGGTCTTCTTTGAAAGTTTGGTAGACGTCTCCTGTGGATCCACCCAGGCCTGGGCCTTTTAAAATTGGAAGACTTCCTGTTACTGTTCTAATCTCTTCGTTTGTTATGGGTCTGTTAGGTTATTGATCTCTTCTTCACCACGTACAACCATGGGCAACACTGGGAGGCACAGGACTCTGGGTTCATTTCAGAAACAAACAACTTTTATTTATTTCACTGCTGTTTATATGCTGTTTATCTAGCTACTAGAGATAGGATTGCAAGCAGAGCTTGGGCAAACAGTATCTTTGAACCCCTTATCTGAGTTCTTCCCTCTGCATTTCCTTGCTCATGTGGCCTTGTTTGGCCCTGGAGGACATTCCTCCTAGACCTTACCTTCTGCCTAGTTTTTGCAGTCAAGGGCTACATCCAAGTCAAGGTTTGTTCCAGAGAAGGGAACCCCAGATCATCTGGACTCCAACATTTCTTGGTTTAACTTTGGTAGTTTAAATGAATCTAGAAATTCATACTACTTTTTTTTCCCAGATTTTTCAGCTTAACAGAGTACATATTTTTAAAATACTCCCTTCCAATATTTTGAATTTCTTTGGTGCTTGTTATAATGTTTTCCTGTTCATTTCTGTTTCTGTCCATTTGGGTCCTTTTTTCTTTCTCTTGGTTAGTTGGCAAACGGTCTGGAGATCTTGTTTACTTTCTCAATGAAGCAGCTCTCAGACTTGTTGATTCTTTGTATTGTTTTCTTTGTTTCTATTTCATTAATTTCTGCTCTGATTTTTATCATTTCTTGCCATCAGCAGGATTTGAATTTGTTTTGTTATTATTTCAAATTCTTGAGTTGTATCATTACGTCATTTATCTGTGCTTTTTCTGATTTTTTTAATGTAGGCACTCAGAAATAGAAATTTCCCTCATTGGACTGTTTTTGATATGTTCCAGAGGTTTTGTTGTGTTTTCATTTTCATTTAGTTCCAGGAATTTTTTTCATGATTTCCTCTTTGTCCCATTCATCATTTAGTAATTGTTTAACGTCTGTGAGTTTGTGTATTTACTAAAGTTTTTTTCTTGTCAATTTTATGTTAGGATATTTATAGTCAGATAGGATACATGGAGTTACTTCAATTTTTAAAGACTTGTTTTGTGTCCCACGATGTGATCTATTTTAGAGAAATTTAGCTGCTGAGTAGAATGTGTGTTCTCTGGATAGGTGGATTTAGGTGGATATTCTGTAGATATCTGTTAAGTACATTTGATGTATTATGTCATTTAATTCTGATATTCTTGTTTATTGTTTTAGATGTCCAGGCTAATGGAGAAAGCGGGGCATTTAAATTACCTACTGTTAATGGGTTGATGTTAATCTGTGTCTTTAATTTCAGTAGTATGCTTTTTATAAAACTGGCTACACCAGATTCTGGTGTATGTGTGTTATAAGCATTATAATGTCTTCTTGGTTCACTGTTCCCTTGGTTAGAAGGAAGTGTCTTTCTTTATCTTTTCTTTTTATTTTGTTGGCTATTAGGATAGCAATGCCTGCTTGCTTCCTGGTACCATTTGATTAGAATACTTTTTCTAAACTTTCACTTTAAGGTGGTACCTATCTTTAAAGCTAAGACAAATTTTCTGTAGACAGCTTATGTCCTTTTATTAGATAATTGAGACCGTCAATATTTAAAGTTATTATTGAAAGTGTGTGTTGATTGCAGTCATTTTTTCCTGTTTGTATTCTTGGTCATACTTTGTGTTTTAGAAATTATAGCTTCATTTGTTCGCTTTCTACAGTCTCTTGGTTGTGCTTCTTCCTTTATTCAATTTGAAGTATTGCTTTCAGTATTCTTTTTTGTGTTGGTCTGCTATATATGAATCCTTTTAGCCTGTTTGAATTATGGAGAGCTTTTCTTTCTCCTTCAACCACAGTTGACAGTTTTTCTGGGTACAGTCATCTAGGTTGGCATTTGTGGTCTTTTAGAACTTGGAAGACATTGCTCCAGGCTCTCTGGCTCTCAAAGTTTCCATTGAGGGAATCAGCTGTCATTCCAATTGGTTTTATTTTTGACTTATGTTTTTTTCTTTCTTTCAACTTTGAATATTTTTTCTTTGTTCTGTATATTTAGTATTTTAGCTATGGTAGATTGTGGGAGTTTCTTTTCTGGTCTTGTCTATTTTGAACTCTATTTATTTCTTGTATTTGTATGATTATGTCTTTCCTTAGTTTGGGGAAGTTTTCTCCTATGATCTTGTTGAAGAGCTTGTCTATGCCATTGACCTGGGATTCTTCTCTCTCATCTATGCCTATATTTGAAGACTTAGTCTTTTCATAGTGTTTTACAGTTTCCGCATGTTCTTTTCCTGTATTTTAAGTTTTTAAAATATTCTTTGCTTGTATGGTCTAATTACTCTATCTTTGAGTCCTGAGATTCTGTCTTCTACTTGGTCCATTCTACTGTTGAGGCTCCCCTTGAGTTTTCCATGGGTTACTGAGTTTTTCAGTTCCACATACATTACAATATATATATATATATATATATATATATATATATATGACAGAGAGAGATTCATCCCACAAGTTCTGTGACTCTAGAGAATCCTGACTAACACAGGTGTCTAGATCAGAGCCTGGGGGTTGTGATGGCATGGGCAGAGCCAACCAGATTAGGTTGGATGGATGTGGGACCAGGGCTAGATCTAGTGATAGAGGAGGGTTTGTGGAGGGGAGGGTCAGATAGATTCACCAGGCTGAGCTCTAGTACAAGATGTGCAGGACTGTGCTGGACAGAGAGATTGGATGTGGTACCCAGGAGGGATGAAGTCAGGTGGTAGCCTCCACCTGAGTTTTTGAGACAGGGTCTCTTGCTGAACTTAGAGCTTACCATTTGGGCTAGACTAACCGGCTAGTGAGTCACTGGGATCTGTCTGTCTTCTCCACTCCCACGTCCAGTGATGAGGTTATAGGTGCCCACTACCATTCCTGCCTTTTACGTGGGTGCTGGGGATCAGAACTCACGTCCCCAAGCTTGCACAGCGAGCACTTTCTCCACTGAGCCATCTCTCCTACAACCTGTATTTAAGGTTTTTAAAATACTTTCTTCTGTCCTGTGCATTGCCGTGCCAGCAGAATTCCTTTGTTTTTTCTGATTTGGTCTCTGTCACATTGGTGGCTTCCCTCAGCATCTGAAAGTAGTTAGCTGTCTGCCAGTGTGTGATGTGCTAATATTTTGATGAACAACTCAGCTTTTGACTGTGAATTCACTGGAATAGGATCTGGTAGCGGGTGTTTTCTTTGTAGACTTCCTCATGCCAGGCCTTTCTTTTGAGGAAACAGTTTGTTTTACTACAATTTAGCTCTTCATCCTGTTACTGGCGTGGAGTTATGATCAACTTTGCTAGGTGTCTCTGCTCAGTGCTCAGACCTTAGCTCAATCCTTGTTTTGAGCTGGTTATCTCACTTGCAGGCTTTTTGGTGCCTGGAGTCCTCATGATCCGACTCTCTGGTTCAGTTTCTTGAGAGAATCAATTAAATTCTCTCTCTTCATAATGGTCAGTGGCCTGGATCTACTAGGCCTCACGTTTCTAAACCATGAGTTGTGTAACTAAACTTAGGGGTTGCAAATACTTTGAGAATAGTAAAAGGTTTCTGAACACACAATAACCAAAATATTAGTTCAAAATTAAATGCAAAATGGATCTGATGTGTTTCTGGCAGTGCCTGCCAGTGTTACACTCTGCCACTTCCCCTTAGCTCTGAACACATGAAAGGCCCACTCTGTATTGCACATGCGTCATAACACACGGTGCTAGTGAACACGGCTTGAAACATGCCCACTCAGATTCGAGACTATTGTATGTTATGAACTGAAATGTTAACTGTACTTATAAAACTTCTGCTCTTGTAAAAGCAGTTCTCCTACTCTTTCTTTTTTTTTTTAAATATGAATTTTAGAATTTATTCCATTTTCATGACTACAGACTTAGGGCATGGTAGGCAAACAAAAATAAGTAAGCACCTTTCCCCCACTTAGCCAGATGCATTCTGCTTTTTATATGTTATGCAGATTGACCTTAATTCCCGGAGTTGAAAGTTGGCAACAGCAAAGCAGTAATGTAGGTGATCTTCCACAGCCACTCCAGGTGCTGGAGCTATGAGCAGCGGCTGTGAGCTCCAAAGTGATGTTTATGTCATTTCTGAAGCTTTCACATGTTAATCCGACACCTCGTTAAGGCAGGAGCTGAGTAAAGCCGTCTTCTACTTCGTTAACCCAGGCTGCCAGCAGTTATAACTGTTACTATAAAGATACAAGCATGTTCCCAAGCAGTGACTGAAACTGTTGTGTCCGGATCCCTTTTCAGAGCGTGAGCTCCCTGAGAGGAAAAAGGTCCTGACCAACTGTGCTCGTGAATAACGACTGCCATTTGTGTCCTCTGCAGCAAAAGCAGTCAGGCAACCTTGATCGTGACCAGTTTATCATTATTTACATCCAAGGACTAGTTAAAGCTGATTCAAAATCATGTATTGTAATCAAAACCCCAAGAAGCTATTCCATTGTAGCACATGGAGTCCCTGCATGATGCCAGCAAGAGTGAAACTGTCTCAAAACAAAAGGGACAGCTGCTCTTTTAGAAGTGAGAGGAGAATACCCAGAAGGAAATAATAAAACTCTCCTCTTAAACTCCTCGAATCCCATTGCTAGCTTCACAGACTTAGCTGACACAATCCAGAGGCCTCTCCATGTACCGACTTCTTCCAAGTGACAAGCAGGTCAAGAGGAGTTTTCAGCTTTTCTTTGCCATGGCCCATGAACTCCAGGCCTTCTATAGGAATCTCTTTCTCCTTTATTGCTTTCTGGATACACTGGTGGTAGCATTTGAAGAGGTCTGTGCACGGGTCCCCAGAGCCGTCCCCTTTAAGGAACTTCTCAGCAAACCAGCTGTTGAAGCATTGGTCGTACTCCCGCTTCAGGTCGGTGCAAGCCTCCCCGACGCTGTTCATGGTGATATCTCCCCTCCTCTTTCTATGGGCCCAATCCCTGGATCTCTATCCTTACATCTAGTTATTCTCTAGGTTCATAAGGAGATTTGCAGTGTTCCGTTTTGTCTTTAAGCTAGACAAATTATAGAAAAGACTTCTAATATTTTCCTACTCTCACCTCTAGGTGCGTATGTGTCAAGTTAGTACTTATTTGGATTGTATCAGAAAGCTTGATTTAAAAAATTGCTATTTGAGAGGCTGGAGAGATGGCTCAGTGGTCAAGACACTGGCTGCTTTTCCAGAGGACCCAGGTTCCTTTCCCAGCACCTACATGGCAGCTCATAACCTTTGTTAACTCTAGTTCCTTGGGATGTGATGCCTCCTTCTGGCCTCTGTGTGCTCCAGGCGCATGCAGTACACAGAAATACATGCTGGCAAAATATCCATACACATAAAATAATAATAAAAATTTTAATTGCTGTTTGAGTTGCTGACTTGAATTTCACTTAAAAAAAAATCAAAAACGGGTTGCAAGTAGAAAAAGCTTAAGCCTCAAACTCCTTCCAAACTTCCCTCAGCTCCTCTACGTTCATCCTTGTGGGGAAGGCAATCATGTTTAGCTTCATGCCCATGCTTGGGAACATTAGAATGTGCCTTGGCCTGATAAAATTCCTTTTAAAGGTCCTACAGCTGGTGCTGGCCTAATCTCATGAGGGTATCTCTCTTCCTGCTTTAGATCAGCTGAACTCCTTGTTCTGCTTGTATTCACTTCAGTGGCTCCAAACATGTCTCTGGCTTTCTTGGTAGGGCCTGGGGGAAAGTCTTCCACTGCAGCTATATCGCTCACACTAGCTGCAAAATGGATCTGCTGGCCATGGAGGACCAAGGCATTGCAAGGGACTCTGCCTAGTGCAGGGTCTCTTCTCTGGCTGTAAATAAATGCTATGCCCCTTTAGGAGTGTCATCCCTTCCTACCCCCACCCTATCCCCACTGTGTGTTGTCTTCCCTGGATGACTTCAAAGCATGCGTTGGTCCCTTCTTTGGCAAGCATCATCCATCACTCTTATTACTGCCTATAATAAAGAACTGTTAGAAAAGAGATGGGTGATGAGATGGCTTGGAGGATAAAGGTGTTTGCTGTGCAAGACTGGAGGAGCCGAGCTCTATTTATGGAACTCATGAAAAGCTGGAAGGTGAGAACTGATTCTACAAAGTTGTCCTTTGACTGCCAAATGCACACTGTAGCATGTGTATCCCTTCCCTTCATCAGACACTGACACAACAAAATGAAAATTTTTTTTTTAAAAAAATGGAACTGGCTGGGTGGTGGTGGCACACACCTTTAATCCCAGCATTTAGGAAGCAGAGGCAGGCAGATTTCTGTGAGTTCAAGGCCAGCCTGGTCTACAGTGCTAGTCCCAGGACAGCCAGGGCTGTTACACACAGAAACCCTGTCTCGAAAATAAAAAAAAATAAAAGTGGAACTGAAGGGGTGAGAGAGATGGCGCTGCAGTAAAGAGCGCTTGCTGCTCTTCCAGAGGAGTGGTGGTTCCCAGCATCCAGATATGTATGTGTGGTGGTGGTGGTGGCAGCGGTGTCATGATGTGTGTGTGGGGGGGTGGCAGTGGCAGTGGCGTGGTAGCTTAAAACTACTAGTAACTCTAGTTTCAGGGCCACTGATGCCCTCTTCTGGCCTTCAAGGGATCTGCATACACTTGAGCATACTGAGCACGCATGTACCCCGCCTACCTCCCCACACAAATAAATATAAGCCTTAAAAAAAAGTGGGTTTAAAACTTAATTTTAAAACATGGAACTGAAAAGCTAATCTAATTTGTACTCAGCTGTGACTGCCTGTCTGGCCCACCACAGAACAAAAAGTACACCTTTATATAAAATGGGCCAAATCATGAAAACTGATTCCCCTCCCCCAACCTCAGGGAAGTCTTAGATACAACACAACCATGTGGCTATTGCCAGCACGCCCCAGCCATACAATATGGCAAATTAGGATATAACAAGCAGGTCATGGCCACTTCTTCATGTGAAACTCCATGTGACAATCATGTGGGGTTGCTGGGCACAGGCTACAGAGGTGCCTTACCAGTGGTACAAATGTACATCACTACATTACTACAAATGTAAGGTCACCACTCTATGTCATGCAGACACAGATACCATTGTGGCTTCAAAAACACCTTTAGTCACTGCTTGAATATCAAAAAAGAGTCCAGTCTGAGCATGACACCACAGTCATGGTCCAGGCAATAGCACAGGCGACAGGATCGTCACTTGAAATGGATCTTCTGCTGTTTGTTCCAGACAAGCGGTGGGATGCGATGAAAATCTCTGAGGACCAAATAAGCTTACAAACATTGAAAACCTTGCCTAACAAAAGCCATCTGGACGTTAAACATCACTCTTGGGACAAAAGTCACTAGGTTGCAGCTAATGTTGGAAGATCCCGAACTTGTAGGGGGATGGCAAGCAGGCAGTCCACGGTGCTGCCCTGAGGAATCCCAGCCACCCAGCTGCTCTCCTTAGCATACTTCCTGGGTAGCTGTGATCCTGGCTGTGTCATCAGGTCTTCTTACCTCACACCTGTGGCAATTCTGTCTTCAGGCCTTCCTGTCATGGGGTGTCATGGCATGGGAGAAAGCTGAACAGAACAATGGGACATTAGGACTTCTCTGTCACACGGAGGCTCCTTAACACCTCAGTGCAGTGGGTGACATGATAGGATAGGTCAAGTTCAGTCAAGTTGTGCCCTTCCTCCTCCGCTTGTCTGGGTGGGATGAAAAGCACCAGCGGCAGTGGGTCCCTAGGGAAGTAGCAGACAAATGTCTCCTGGGAAGCTCGTGGAGGGTGTGTGTGGGGGGGGGACATTTCACTTGTGACAACACCCTGATAGGAAGTAGCACAGCTGAAGGGAGGATTTGTCATTCCAGAAGTCCCTCTCATCCCACACTCCCATTGTAAGGGCTCTGTCTCTACACAATGACTTGGAATTTCCCAAGACAAACAGGACTCACCAAACTAACTAGTCAGGGTGGCAAGGGACAGCACAGTCACCCTCAGTTGTCTGCTGGCAGAATGGGGTAGCGTTTGTGTTATGCTGACACCGGTGCACATAATTTGAGGAGGGAAGAAATCAAGCTGGAAAAGAAGTCTGCTCAGGTGGGGTGATTACCAGCTGTATATTTGGCAGTCCCTCGAAAACTTAAAACAAATAAAATTGGCTTATTCCTCCAGGCGGTGGTGGCACACGCCTTTAATCCCAGCACTCCGGAGAGAGAAGCAGGCGGATCTCTGTGAGTTTGAGGCCAGCCTGGTCTACAGATCGAGTTCCAGGACAACCAGGGCTACACAGAGAAACCCTGCCTCAAAAAAAACAAAAACAAAATTAAAACCTGGTGCATTCCAGACATATGGGGTTCCTGGTTGAGTGAAGGTGGTCTCTTCTTGATCTGGTTTTCCTGGTGATCCTGATAGATTATCTCAAAACCAGAGGGAAGCCCTGTCTCCAAGCTGCATCCATAGAGGAGGCTAAGCAGGCTCTGTCAGACCAAGCTGCCGTCCACATTTGGAGCTTATTGCCCTGCTGGATGTGCTGTGCTGTGGTGGTCTTGTAGTCACATGCAGTCCTCCTACTATGGAGATCACGTATGAACCAGAATGCTTCTACACCCTGTACTGGGGGGCTAACTCCCGAGACTCAGTGGTACTCTCCCGCTTAAGCTCTGGTGTCTGGCTCTCAGCAGGCCCCCAGATCTTTTGTCTTCCATTGTAATGGGAAGGGATGAAGAGGAAGTCTTCCATGACAGCCTGAGTAGGGTGCCGGCAGTTGACCTCATGGTCTGCTGGCCGTGGGGTGGGCGTGGCTGAGGTAACACAGGGCCTGATCTAAAGCTCAGCCTCTCCTCTGGCTCTAAGAAAAGTGTCACTTAAGCCTGGTGTGTCTTGTTTATTTTGGGTGACTTTGAATCATGCACTGGCAGGCGCTTACCTGCCTGCTGATCTTGGCCACACAATCTCTACACCTTGTCCACTGTTCTGAACAACTAGCACGTGATTCCTGATCTCCTTAGGAGTTCCTTTCTGTGAACTCTCACCATTTTTGGCTTCTGCTCTGTTAATTGCCATCCTCTCCTCTCATGTTTTGATTCAAGATGACGGCAATTCAGTCTTTTTTTCAAGTGAGCATGTCCTTAGCACCAGCCACATTACCTGGCACATAGTAGGTATGCAGACTTTTTTGTGTGTGCGTGTGGTTATTTTTAAGGAGTTGAATGGTATCTTAATGCCATTTGGGGCCAATGGTTTTCTGAGGATTTCTTAATGAGGCAAGGGGCTGAAAATACAGCAGACTTTGCTATCGGGAGGAAGTTGAATGTAGGTGAGAGGAAGGATGGGAGGTACTTCTATCAGCTGCACAAAGGAGACTCATTCTGAGTGCCACATACTTCCATCGCTGGAATTCTGACTCTGTATATCCAGCGCCATTCTCCATCAACCTCTTCTTTCCAGAAATAAATTATGCCCTCCACACCCAGTCATTTTTGTGGCCCACTTAATTATGTGTGACTTTATGTGTTATTTTTCAGGGTTGAGCAAGACTCAAGTCATCTGGGAGAAATGGCATTTACCATGAACGGAAGGAAAACCCATCAATGTTGAAGACAAACAAAGAAGCCAGATCAGGTGTCATGTGGAACTTATCTACAGAGGAAGTGCAAGGAAGAAGGCGGAACATGTTCAAAGTCTGTGGTCAGCTTGGACCACATAGTGAGGTCCTGTGTCAAAAAACACAATCCAGTTCAGATTTCTCAGGGAACTCTCTCCTGACCCAACTCCATCATTTGAACATCTTTCTCCCTGAGTACGCTTTTCTTTTGCAGCCTTTGGTAGTTTAACATGCACTGGTTTTCAAAAGTATTTGACCATTTTTTGATGATGCTTGTTCACTGGACTTTAAGTGCCACAGGCCAGGGACCATGCCTGTGTCCTCGGCTGTGTCCCCAGCACTAAGCCGAGGACCATACCTGTGTCCTCAGCTGTGTCCCCAGCACTAAGCCAGGGACCATGCCTATCTTCTTGGCTGTGTCCCCAGTACTACACAATGCTAAGAACACAGGCAGTGTTCAGTGATTATCTAAGGAATTAGTGAGCTGTCAGAGCCCAGGGTGCTTAGCTTCCTCTGCTGGTGACTCGTGTGTGCAGGGTCAACAGCTTTTACACACAGCTCCCCTTACTCTAAGAACAGTGTCCTGAAACAAAACAAGAAATCTGAAACAATTCAATTTCATGCAAACTCCTTTTCTAAACTTGACTCATGAATGACACCTGACATGAAATTAATTTATAAATCAATTTATTTACAGATTTCATCTTAAAGTACATTTTAGTTAACAAATCTATTTACACAGGGTATACACGGGAATTCATCCCAGTTATTTTACAGAGTACTTACAAGCCACACCCTTAGTCTTCTGTGCAGAGCTGCACGGGTGTGCCTATTGGCTGAAAATGGCCTGATGACCAGGCTATTTACACACACACAGTAAACGGGTTTATTTTTCATGTCTGCACAGTACAGTACACACAAGGAGGCTGAGCCCCCTAGAGAATGCTTTGCAATGTGTAACCAAGAAGGCTTTGCAAAGTCCAGAAGGAAAAGCTTTTAAACATAGGTTAATTAAAATGACAGTACCTCCTTTACACCAGTTTACATTTTTCTTCACATTTTTATAATACAAAGATTTTATTGAATTGCTGCACAACCAGTTTAAGATGATTTGTAAACATGTAAATTCCTACAATTTGCATTAAACATCATTGTAGTTTCTATCACTTGCTCTTTGAATTAATGTTTTATTCACTAGTATTCTTAAGGTAGTAAAAGGAAGATGTAAGTCTGAATTTCTTGCAGAAAAGTTATGAGTCTCTAATGCTGTGCTACAGAAATTCTTTTGCAAGTACACACTTTATTCAAGTATTGCAAAAAGCTAAGGCCACTTTTTTTCAAGACAAGAAAGTGAACAAAATTGTTTTTATCAATAGGCCACAACACTCTTATGAGCAATGCAATCTCTTTTGAAAGACAATTTCTCAGAGACCTGCAGTCACAGAAGGAGTTCACCTTCCTTATTAACTACTTTTGAGTTCTTCCCACTTTTCCCTAGAGTAAAAATTCCTGTTTAGACCTGAAGAGGGAATCGATACCCTGTACTTGTTTAACCCAGAGTTAACTGCCCTGGACAGCACAAATTGTTCTGGACTCAGAAGTAAATCTGAAGCCTCCATGGTGTTTACTACTAAGTTCTGACAGTGCTGTTCTAAACGGTATTACTGCTGATGCAAAGATCTTCTAGAGGAATTATGCAGAAAGACGGAAAGGACAGGTGTGGGAGAGGAGGCAAAGATTAGGAGGGAATAGTAGGTTCTTGGTTATGAGGCAGGGCTTCATTAAAAAGATCCCAGTATGGAACAAGTGGCTGGGGATCCACATTTATCATTCCTGATCCTAACAATAAACCCATCTCAGTTAGATCCAAATACTTAAAATAGTAAGAAACCCATTAACTCTAGAGTCTTTTGGTTTTTTTTTTTTTTTTTTTTTTTTTTTTTTTTTTTTTTTTGCTACCAAACTGTAGATATGATTGCTAGCAAAGGATGAGACGGGTCTATTCCTGTCTCTTTTCTGGAATGCAGGATTCTTGGATAGTGAAGACAGCTGGAGGAGGTTAGGATGGTCACTGCCATGGTCCAGCAGTGTCTAGATTGCTGAGTCCATGGACTTATATCAGTATGTTTTTCCTTTTCTGGCAAAGATACACTTTCTTATTAAAAATTAACTTTAGGTCCAAATAATGAAGATGTGGAAAATAACCTATATTCCTATTATAATTTGATATTCATTTGTAAAAAAGTATAGCAGCTGTAAAGTTCAGTATCATAAAGACAATGTGATCCTACAAACAGTCGAGGGATGTACACAAGATGTTTCTTGTTTTCTAAAGAACACAAACTGAAGAGAAATGTCTTTGCTTCTATTGGCCATATAAAAACACTATTTCCACGCTACTGGTAAATAACCCCAAGAAACCTTTGCTTCTCTTAGTCAAGTTGCTCATTATGGCTAAAGACGACAGCTCAACAGCAAATGCGCAGAAGAGATGCTGCTGAGACACCCACCTGAGCATTGAGGAGACCCAATTGTAACATTTCAGTGCTTTCCTATTGTCAAGAGCTAGCACACCAGTCACTGTGCAAAATGCAAATATCCCAACGATGACTTCAGCAGATCTAGTGTAATGACAGGATGAAACTGAAGAGAAAGGAAGTGTGCATAGTGAAACATCTGAGACACAAAGGCAAGTTTGGAAGATGCAGAAAAGAACAAACGTGCACACTTAAGGGTTCTGCTGTCTTTGGGTTTTCTAATTTGTTTTGAAGCTGTAACGTCCAGGGTATNTGTGAGTGTGACCCTAGTGGATGTCTTACCATGCTGCTCTAGTGGGAACTGTAAGGCTAAGGCATTTACATTCACGCCTAAGATCACCCACATTCTCCGGGATTACTTGAAGGACAGGACTGATGAGGAACCAGTCTAGAAGGCAGGTGCTCAGGGTCCAGGGGAGCACCATGTGCTCTACTGTAGCAGCTGGAGTCTGGAGAGTTTTCTCAGGTCCAGGTAATAGTTGTAAGATGCAAGAGAGGCGGGGTTAAACATTACAGCGGTTTCAAGTCCTCTCCCTGCTGTCACGGGTGACGTAAATGCCTGTCGTCTTTTTGATGAACTGAACTGATTCTTCAGTGTGTGTATAGATTTATTAAAACTGCAGCTTTCTTTCCTGTGCGAAGACTAAACTGTAGAAGCTTTGAGACAGAGGTTTACTATTATGAGAATCTTTCACTTCTCAATAGGGACACACATCTTCAACTTAATAATTTATCTTAAAATAAATTAAAAAATGTTCCACAGAGCAAAACAAGCACGCAGACTATAGACAATATCTTCTTGTCTTTGGTGCACACACTCATTTCCTAAACCATTCAAGTAACAGCATCTGACTTCTGGGGAGAGATGGGGATTCAAAGTTTGAAGGCCAAAATGAATGCTTTCCACTTTTGCCATGCCTGGATGCCTGAGATGGTCCTGAGTATCTACGATGCTGAGAGCAGCTGGTAGAGGTTAGGGCGCATGAGGAAAGAGCAGGGAGGGACAGGGCAGAGGAACCAGCCAGTAGCAGTCCTGGAGCCTCATCTTCAGTGGGGCATTTGTTTTTCGCCCAGACAGAAAAATTAACACAATGCAATGGGTGATAGTTTTTTAGGTGGTGCCCAAAAAGCAAAGCTACCACTTATTTCTGATGTCCACTCGGTGCTGCTCAACTTCAAGGATGGAAGAAACTGGTCTTCAAGAAGAAATCAACTCCAGAATGTGAACAGGCAGAGAATCTTGAATTTGCCTATTTTAGAAGTGGTTATGGGTTTAATACTGTTCAGAGACTACAATGTCCATTTATGACTTTCTTTATATAAACCAGGATTATATTTTGAAAGTTAAAAGATGAACTTATTTACCTCTCTTTCTTGATGAAACTCAAGGAAGTGATAGCCTTGTCTAAGCTCAGAGGTAAGTCTGGTGTTCCCAGCCCTCATCTGAGACCTAGTAGGGGTACTAATGAGGTGAATGCTGACACCAAGTCTCAATATCAGGAGTGGAACCCTGCCCACAGGAAAGAACCACGTAATCCAGTGGACAGTCTGTAAAGGCAAAGGCTGGAATACCAGATATACCACATTGTCCCATGAACTCCAAACCAGCGGTCCATAAGAATAGGTTCAAGGTCCAGAAGCATTCTTGCTATGGTGGAGACGGGGTGTATATCATGAGGCAGAAAGGCCCAGGACTCATGTTAGCACTCAGTGTTCGATTTATTTGCAAGATGTCACACAAGTAGCATTCTCCCCTGTTTTTCACTGATCTGATTGAGAACATCAATAGTATCTTTGATCAAAGTCTCAAAGATCCCATCAGCCAGCTGCATCTTCACACACAACTCATCTTCATCATAGTTAACCCACTGGGCCTCCTCCTCATGGAGCTCCTGCACCTAGACATTAGAAGGCAATAAGTTAGCAAATGTGTTATTTCCCAAGAGCTGGGAAATTACATCTTCCATGTGAGAGTCCCATCCACAATAATATGTCCCAAAGAAATAATGTCAATTCACCTTTAAAAATTGATATCTAAACTAAAAATAGCTGTGAAAGTATATTTCAACATGACAGTATTCCAGCATTTTTGTAGATACCAAGGATTACAAGTCCACTGTTTATGTTAACATAAGGGAATGCATATAGAAGCTTATAGGAAAGACACCAAGTTTAGATGCATGCAACGAAAAACTCTACTTATCCAACAAATGTTGGATATGATTCTAGAGTATTGTAAATAAATAAAAGCCAGCCATGGTGATACATACCTGTGACTCTAACACTTGGGAGGCTGAAAGTTCAAGATCAGCAAAGACTACATAAGTGGCCTCTCAAAATATCATTTAATGTTTTTTACAAATGCAACACTGCTTAAGTTTATTTTTAAATTGCTGCTACAATCACTTGTTCTTTTTTTGCATTTTAGAATTTTTGGGATTCCTAGGTAAATGAAAATTAATCAAATCAGAAATAACTCCTCAAGGTTTATTGCTTGTTTATAATTTTAAATAACTATACTCCAAAAACACATACATTGGCCTCCTTACACTGTAATGTAAGTAAGGGTGGAGGCCAGGTGGAAGAGCCCTGACCTCAAATTCATCAAAATTAGCTACATACAGGGTCGTTCTAGTTGAACAACAAAAAGCCAAGTGAAGGTTCCTGGTTTGTCCTGGTTTGGGTGTCATCTGGGAGATGCAGAGAGGGTGAAGTGGGGAACTAGTTAGTACTTCAGTTCCCTTATGAAGCAGTACCATGACTTAGCAGAGGCCACAGCACGGAGGTGGAGAGGAGGGAGAGCAACATTTTCCATGCTCACACATCTATGGTTGGGCTTGACACATCAAAAGGAAGCAGCCTTATTCTTTTTCTTTGGAGGAAGGCTTGCGGGTCTTACCAATATCCAACCCTGTGTTCCTTAACTTATACTCTGTGGAACAGATGGCACCATTGAAGAGGGTTCTATAACCAAGTAAATAGAAGGGAACTCACTCTCAGTGAATACAATGAACAGAACATATTAAAGAGAAGTCCACCTTTAAGCTAGTTTAACTCAGTTTCTTCTCTTTACTAGGCCACAGAATCCTGTCGATATATAAGAAATGGATGTAACCTACCAAGGAACTGGTATGAAGGCCAACCTAATGCTGTATGGTGCTGGGGAAGAAGCATGCTCTGGGAAAGCTAACAAGTAGGTCTGCATATGAGACTTCACCTTCTCAGTTTAAATTGCAGTTTTCCTTTTGTAAAGGGGGTCTCAGCCTTTAATAGTAAATCTGCTAATCAAATATTTCTTTGTCAAAAACAAAATTTTAGGCAATGCTATCCTATGGAAACCTTTGTTATACTTGCAGCAGAAACAGTTCATGGCAGTATTTATCATCTCTTCAGTGTCGCGTGGATGCACACCCACCCCTCCCCCACAAGAAAATGCATGGTTTCAGTGACTATAGAAGCGCTGTTCCTCAAGACCAGTTACCAACAATAACCATTACTTTTTTCCTCAAAGGGCAGCAGACTGGAGTTCGGCTGAGTGGAGCTCAGTAGGTACAGCACACGCCTAGCATGCCATGAAGCCCCAAGTTCAATCCCCAGTACCACAAATCAGGAATCATTTCTGTTTTAAAACCCACACACTTCCTCCCACACACTTCCTTTTTGTCTGACTCTCAGACCAAAGCCCACGTTGGTACTACAATGACAACTATAGCTCTGTCTGTTATTTCCTTCTAGTTTTCAGAGTCTATTATATTCTATTACACATATATCCTGCAGAGATGTATGTGTGCCTTTATGTAAAGTATGTAATCAAATTCATTAAATTAGAAATACAAATCTAACAGTAACCTCCCATACACACAAACTGGGTAGCTGTAGACTAGAAGTTTCTTAAAACTGGTATCACGTGTGCACGTGCATGTACACACATACACACACACACAGCAATGGTATAAGACTTCTGAATGTGCAATGATCAAAAATCAAGTACATAATGGATCAGAGGTGTTTCTGGTAATAGTCACATGTGTTACATCACTGCAGCCTTTGTTCAGAACATACATGTGCACTGTGTGACATCATGCTTGCTTACATCATCAAAAGGTGTCCCAAACAGCTCAGTTTGGATTGATACTATTATATGTTATGAGTTAGTGTTTTCTGATCTTACAGAAAACATGATTAATTATGAAAACAGAACTTCAGTGTTTTCCTACAGTTAAGTCCTCAGCATGTATCAAACTAGTTAGTAACTTTTTGTACTATACTGTGATTTGTTGACTTGAATTTCATATAAAAACATCATTAAATGAATTTTGGCTTGGAGTTACATCAGAATTTCCAACAACTTCTGAAATAGTTCACAATATACTCTGCCATATTGCACTATGGATTTCTGCAAAGTGGCACTCCGCACTGACGGCTGTGAGTCAGACCGACTCTGAGCACTGTTGACGGTGCTCGCTCTGTCTTGCAGTATAATATAGTCACCCAAGACTTGATTCTTTATGTGAAAAGAAGCAAGCACATCTATCTCATTAGCATGCAAATGTGCTTTAATCTTTAATCAATGTTAAATTTATATCTGTATACCAAAGAAATGCTTTAAGATTTTTGATTTAGTATCAGTAAATGTTTGATTGGTATACTTACTTATATGCCTGGGGCTGCATGAAGATTTCTCAGACAAACAGGGGCTACAAAGGGGGAAAAGTTTAAGCCTGTGCCAGGGAAACGTGAAGAGAATATGGCCAGGGTCTCTCACAGCTCATCTGTTCCCAGCACAAGCAGGTAAGCTGCACTGTGATTAAAGGACAGTTCTGGAAGGAATTTCTACCTTCTGACTTGTTGACTTCCGCTCTGCTCTCTTTCTTGATAAACTGGACTCTGCATGTTTGTGTAGAAACAAAGAACTATTTGTTTGTAATTTTCCAGTGATTAGCACAATGTAAAGAGAAAGTGTTTGGTCAGTGTCTGGAGTGGGTCTTTTTAACAACTGGAGAATGTTGGCTTTGCAAATTTATGGTTTGGGTTTTTCGAGATGGGTCTCATGCTGTAGTTCTGGCAGGATTTAAACTCATGGTAATCTTCCTGCCTCAGCTTTCCGAGTACTGGGATGAAGGCATGAACTCCATGCTAAGTTCAGTTCATGTTTTAAAAACCATGACTTAGATGGAGGTAGGCATATCAACTGCAGGCAATACAAACCTAGGAAATATAATAGACATTTATGAAGAAAGAACCAACAAATGTGGTAACCTGGAATGACGCAAATTTCACAAGACTAAGGGCTTATGATAGGCTTGGGACGGTGGGGGGGGGGTTGGACCCAGGAGGGACTTCCTACTGTGATTCTACATACTCCAACAACTCGAAAGTGCCTGAAAGCTTAAGCTGGGCTTATCTCTTTGAGTCCAGCCTTAGAGGCCAAAGGGGAAAGGGAATGAGTGGGGGGAGCCCCTCAGCAGATTCTAAGGGGCTTTGATTTGAACATTTACAAATATGACCTCTGCCTGGCCTCTCCTGGTTCCCTGCCAAGGGCTTTATATTGCTGGTAATTCTTGCCTTCACTTCGTTACATTTCTCTCCAGGCAGAAACTTGACTTCCTTTCCTCCCTACTCCTGGCTGTTATATTAACAGAACTATGATGTACTCTTGGGGTCCCCTAGGTAGGCCTACCTGACAGGTGCCTCGGCTGCCATATCTAATGACTGCGACCTAGCAGTAGAAGTTAGATTTGGTTGTCACTCCAACTTCCTACCTGGTAGTCATGGTTACTTTGGAGGGGAGAGCAGGTACCCTGAGAGCAGCACTTCTGGAAATGGCCTTGGCTCTGTGGTCAGAAGCTGCCAGGAAGAATGCTGGCTTCTCATCTCCACCTAAACATGCAGCCCTGATAGCAGGCTACACCTGAGGTGGGACTAAAACTCTAGTCCAAGCCTTAACCCCTTCTAGTGAACAGCTTCGGGGCTGTCTGTAGTCATGATCGTAATGAGTTCTATCCATCTATTCCCTAGCCTCAGCTCATCTCCTAAATGATTTTAGGGTTACTTCTTCTGAGGGGGGAATGTAACAGCAAAGAATGAAATCTACCTCTAGGTGGAGACACACCTCAACTCTCCTCCCTTAAGTTCACTCAGCTGGGGAGGTCAAGGACTTGGCTAACAGACCATCACAAGGAAGGCAATTCACCTTAAGACCATGTTCTGTACATTTTCCCATCATGATCTCATTGTCCCTTGCTCACAGAACCCCCCATGGTGCTGGACTAGGCCCTCTGGATAGGCAAGACAGCTGTTTAGCTTGAACTGCTTAGGGGGCCCCCAGGCAGGCAGTGGGCTCGGGATCTATCCCTGGTGCATGAGCCTGCTTTTTGGAGCCCAGTGCCTAAGGTGGGACACTTGGCGCAGCCTTGGTGCAGGGAGGAGGGTCTTGGACCTGCCTCATCTGAATGCACCAGGCTCTGCTGACTCCCTATGGAAGACCTAGCCTTGGAGGAGGTGGCAATGGGGGGGTGAGTTGCGGGGGGAGGCTAGGGGCGAGAGGAGGGAAGAGAGGGGAATCTGTGGTTGGTATGTAAAATGAACAGAAAATCTCTTAATAATAATAATAATAAAATAAAAAAAATGTTCTTTTCCTTCCTAGAATTCCTACCCCGAGCTCAGTCCCTACCAGTTTGGCTGGGTCTCCCTGCCTTTCTCAGTCCTGGGGCGGGCTGACCTCCAGGCAGGCTTATGTTAAACAGCATAGCCTTCTCCTCCTCTTTTCTCCACACTCCTCCCCTGGGAAGCTGTGAGAATTACAGGATGCCTGGGGGGGGGGTATTTTAAATTCTAATAAATTGTCATTAAACTTTAAAAGGGGTGGGGGGGAAGATGGCTCAATGTGATACAAACCTGAATTTGTATCACTAGTACCTATGTAAAAGCAGGATTGCAGTGCACACCTGAGAATTCAGTGCTAGTGGAGGTAAAGATAGGTGAGTCCCAGGAGCTTGCTGGACAGCCAGTGAGCTCCAGGTTCAATTCAATGAGACTCTTTCAAAAAGTGAGGTGGGTAGCAATAGAGGAAGACTGCTAATGTCAGCCTCTGGATGGATGGATGAGAGCATCTGAATACTAGCATACGTACACATACACCACCCAGACACAAGCTTGAGTTTTGGACTTGGGGTTTCAGTAAGCTCCTGTAACACAATGATCAATGGAACAGGATACACAACAGGGAAAGGACAGTCTCTTCAATCACTGGTGCTAGGAAAACTGGCTATACATACACAGGAGAAGGAAACTGGATCCTTATCTCCGACTGTATACAAGGATGGATTAAAGACCCGTCCATTATACTAGAAGGAAATGGGGAAACATGACAATGGCATGGAAATGGTTTTTTTTTTTGGTTTTTTTTGGCATACAAAGCAAAAACCAAACAAGTAGGATCAAATCAAACTAAAAAGTTACACAGGAAAGTGGAAACAGCACACAGATGGGAGAAAATATTTGCACCGGCTCAGTCTGGTAAGGGATTAAAATCCCAAATATTTAAGCTCAAACAATTCACAGCAAGAAAAATAACTCAATTTAAAAACAGGCAAATGCAAATGAATGCCAAGTGCATGAGAAAATGCATCAGCAGAGGGTAAAAACTCAACTCAGCGAGACACCTGAACTCATGCTGATCGGAAAGCTGAAAGGTAGGAGCTGGCAGGAGACCGGGAAAAGGGAGTCTCGCGCACTGTTGGTGGGAGTGTAAATTACTGCAGCCATCTAAACACTACCAAAGTACCTCAAAAAAGGGAAAACCACAATATCCTTCAGCCCTAACTGAAGTTGTCAGTGGGATTTCTGCATTCCCATGATCACAACAGCCAAGATATGAAATCAACAGAAGTGTCCATCATGGATGAAAAACTGTGGCATAATGAGAATATATCACAACCTATTTGTAATAAAGAAAGGAACCTAGACTTAGTGAAATAGACCTAACACATGAAGACAAATATATGGTCTTGCTTATATGTGATCATATTTCTGCATCACAGATGGAGAAAGTAGAATGCTGGCCAGAGTACATGTCAGACAGGAGAAGTACACTTGGAAATGTACTGTATAGATGACCAGAGTAAAAAAAACTGTTTTATGTTCCAAAATAGTGAAGTAAAATTTAAATGACTCACCATAAAAAAAATAGGTATCCCTTAAAGAGGAAATGAAAAACTCCCTTAAAGAGGAAATGAAAAATTCCCTTAAAGAAATGGAAGAAAAAACAAACAAGAAATTGGAAGAAATCACAGAAAGCCAAGAAAAAAGCAATTAAACAAATAAAGGAAACTGTTCAAGATTTGAAAATTGAAATTGAGACAATAAAGAAGACACAAACTAAGGGAATGCTGGAAATAGAAAATCTGACTAGATGAACAGGACCTACAGACGCAAGCATAAACAACAGAATACAAGAGATGGAACAGAGAATCTCTGATGTTGAAGACACAATAGAGAAAATAGATTTGTCAGTCAAAGAAAACACTAAAGCCAAAAAAGTCATAACACACACACACAAAAAAAAAAATGTCCAGGAAATTTGGGACACCATGAAAAGACCAAACCTAAGAACAATAGGGATAGAAGAAGGAGAATACTAACTCGAAGGCACAGAAAATATATTCAACAAAATCATAGAAGAAAACTTTCCCAACCTAAATAAAGAAATACCTAT
>LZPO01008488.1:0-18964 GCA_001675575.1 Neotoma lepida | reverse complement strand
AGGAGAGGGGAAACTGGTGGAGCGGGAGGAGGGAGGAGAGGGGGATCTGAGGTTGTATGTAAAAGGAGTGGAAGATCTTTTTAATTTAAAAATAAATAAATAAACTAAAAAAAAAATAACAATGCTTTAAAAGTATTGCAAGATGAAGACTGCCTTCCCAGTTTATGTCAGAGTGGCTCCTCCCCAGCTCTCTAATCACACTGACCTTCCAGGTGATGCACAGTCCAGTTTCAGAGTTCTGCCGTCCCTCAATCATTCTTCTCTCTACCATCTCAGTCCTCTAAGATCCAAACCCAATGTCACTTTCTTAGAAGCTTTCTTCATTATGTGGGGTGCTTCTCACTGATGCTTGTACATTTCCTATTCTGTTTTTATTGCCCAATTTAGAATACCACACTTCTGCAAGTCATGGATTATATTCTGCCAGTAAACTGGAAACCAATGAAGCAGAGTCTAGCCTGTTTTGCTTATCATTTCATCGTCAGTCCTTAATGCAATTCTTGACTGAATGTCTCTTAACATTTTTTTCTTTAATTTCTAAGAAGTGAAGGTTTCAAATTTTTGATTCTAAGACTCAAATTTTAAAATGTTGTAAAAATCTAGACATGTAACACCTCCTTGAGGATAAAGCTCTAGGAAGAATTAGTTGGCTAAATCTTTGATTTTTATTTGCTAGATGGTCACTTACCTTTCAACCTAAACTTCCTCACTTGCAAAATAGTATACAATTAGTTCTTTTTACTTCATATAATGGCTGTAAAGACCAAATAAGGCAGTGGTTCTCAACCTTCTTAATAGTGCTGTGACCTTTTAATATGGTTCTTGTTGTGGTGACCCTCAACCACAAAATTGGTTTGCTGCTACTTCATAACTGCAATTTTGCTACTGTTATGAAGTGTAAGGTGAATATTTCATAAATATGCTACAACAAAGTGGTGGAGACCCACAGGTTCAGAATCACTAAAATAAGGCATGAGAAAGAATAATAAAAGATTAAAAAGTATTTTCTCACATACTTATTATTGAATAAATAAGACACTGGAGATAGATAGACAGACTGACTGACAGACAGACAGACAGACAGACAGACAGAATATACCATTATACTTTTTTCATTATTAAAATGTCAATACAGGTAATATGGAAAAGTCCAGAATAAAATGAAATTCACTTTAGAGGTAAATCTGAGCTAAGTTGAGTCTTCTAAGATTAGCTTCTACTTCACATTCATTTTTTAGGGAAGAACAGACACAGAATTTTTTTTTCTTTTTTTGACATATATTTTCTTCTTCTTTTTTTTTGTTGGTGCTAAGGACCAAACTGAGGGCCTCATGCATGCAAGGAGAGAATTCTACCAGCTGAGCTATATCCCCAGTCCTGATCAACACTTTCTAATGTTAGAAATGGATCATAAAACCAAATAAATCCTCTCCAGCTGATGTTCTGGACAATGGTGATAATAATAGACAGAATGAGAACAGCTAATATTTATTGAGTTACTTAGGGGGAAATGTTCTGAGTGCTTTATATATTTAGTCATGTGCTGGATAAAGACATTTTGGCCAGAGACAGACTATGTAGAGAACCGAAAAATTCCTACCTCCTAGTTATAGTGCCCATCACAAAGTCCTAATCAACCCATTACTCATGTGTTTGGGGTAATGATATTATAAATAAAACAGCCATGGTGCTAGCATATAACAAGTATAGTAACACAGGACATCCCTATAATTCCAGCACTTGGAAGGCTGAAACATGATGACTGAGTTAGAGGCCAGCCTGGGCAATACAGTGAGACCCTGTCTCAAAAAACCAAACAAACAAAAAACAGTGCCTATAATTATTCATTGTACTTGATTATGATAATAAGTGACTATTACTGGTTTATGTACATCTTGGCCTATACTTTTTATTGTTATTTTAAAGCGTATGCCTACTTATAAATTTACTGAAAAACAGTATGCCATATTAGTACAGCAGCAGTTTCAACCATCTGATACTTGCCTCATCTCCTAAAGGCATCAAGTGGCCATGTCATATGGCTGACCTGTACCTTCTAGGTTTGTGTGAATACTGTCATGTTTGGATTACAACTTACCCTAAGGATATATTTTGAGAATGTAACCCCACCTAAGCAATACATGCCTGAAAATAAATATATATTTAATTCTCTTAATAATTCAATCAGGTACACAGATATTATCACCTTCATTTTGCAAACAGAGAAACGAGACCTGACAGGGTTATATACAGTTGGCAGAGTTAAATGCAGGCAGTCTGGCTCCAGGATCCACACTGCTCTCCTGTTATTTCATTACCTTCAACTGTGATTCACTCAAGTTTTGACTTCTCAACATCTCCACAAATTTCTGTTGGCTAAGTTAAATATTTGTTCAACAGAACAAAAGAAAGCCATTCCTAAAACTGAGGAGTGGGAAGGAAGCGATGAAGGTGTTGAGTTTCAATCTCATCAATTTAAGATTAGTTACACACACTTTCCTTTGGAACGCTATCTACATTTTGAGGTAAGAGGACACGACCAAAATAAAAACAGCTTTGCTGTGAGCACTGACCAGGATGTGATCTACTCGGTCTCTCTTCTTTCTTCCAAATTTCATCATTTTTTGCCAATCTGTTTTGTGGTTTGGCTCCTTCTTAAGACTAAATAATTTGAGTACTTCAGTTGTTATGAAGTGCTGTTGAAATGAGAGGGGTAAAGAAAACACAACCATAGACATCCTCAGATTCGTGTATTTATAACTCCAGAAACACATTTATGCTTATACAGTATTTTTGGTAGAAGACTATATACTTTTCTTCCATTTAGTTCCATTTAGCAATACGGAGGGAAAAACATCTCAAATACTCAGATTTTATTCACTTAAAAAATTTTTATTTTTATAGAACATATAAAAGTAAAACCAACGCTATATCTCAAAGAAAAATTACTTTACAGCTGATGTTTTAAAAGAACCACCATTAGCTAATGAAAAACACTTATGTGTACATGTGCACGTATGAGCATGTTCACGTAGGAGACCAGACGAGGGCGCTGGAAACTAAACTTGTGTCACCACTCCAGTACCTCATCAGCTAACTTTAAGGCAGCAAAACTGGTAAAGAAAGCATAAACTTTATCTCTGAACTGGGAAATCCCACATCAATAGTTGGGAGCAGTGCTATATGAAAAAAGCACAAGCTTAATCTGAAACACCAAAGTTCAAATTATTACATTAAAAACACTAAGAACACTTCAGTAGGAGAGGCATGGTAAAGTTCTTTGCCTTATTTTGGTTTTTAAGACAGAGTATTACTCTATAGGCCAGGCTAGTGTCAAATTCATCATAATCCTACTGCCTCAGCCTCCTACATGCTGGGATTATAGGCATGTGCCACCATGTGCATCTGTAGCATGGAATTTTAACTATTAACAGTATCTAATCAATTGTCCTTAAAAACTCTTTTAAAGTAAAAAAAAATGTAAAAAACTTAATATTGAGATGAGTATGCAGTATCTAGTCTATACTTAATGTGTAGGCATGATATGCAGTTGATGATGGCCTATATATTATGTCTTGTCTTATTTTAGCTTATTTGTTCTGTTATTAATAATTCAATTTCTTTATTACTTTTAAGGATGTTTCCATCAATCAACAATGATCTCAGTGGAGGAGCAGGACACATTTATGAATCAGAATCTTCAGACAAGATTCTCAAACTGCCAATGTGTGCATCAAACCACTACACCCCATCTACAGACAAGCACACAATGCACTCAGAGGCCTATTACTGTGGATGAGTGGAAGGAATAGAGGGTGCAAGTGTATTCTGAAAAACTGCTAACTTTAAGCCAGAGGCTGAAGCTTTTCTGTAAAGGATCAGATGTAAGTAGTTTAGGTTTTGTGGCCGTGTGGTCTTTGTCATAACGATCTAATTCTACTGTTAGAGTAGGAAAGCAATAAACACAAATTGGTCTGGCTGTGGTCCAACAAAACATGGTTTGTAAAAGCTAATGGCTAGATTTGGCCCATGGCCCATAGTTTGCCAGCCTCTGACCACACACAACACATCTTCTAAATAAACTGGTGTCTGCAAGCATAAAATCTTTTTAAAAGGATTTCTATGATTAAGTTCGAAAACTTGACTCTTAATCCTCACTGCTCATAAACAACACTGGACTCAACAGTAGTAGCAACTGCACATTTGAGAGCAGAATTTTAGGGTCCTCCTCAGAAGCTCCCTTTAACAAGCACCCCAGATGATTTCTATGTACATCAACTCTGAGAAGCACAGCTCTGAAAAGGAAACTTCTGTAGTCAGGCCTGCTGACTCAAGGCTGTTATCTCAGCACTTGGGATTGTCAAAGTCAAAGGACTGAAAGTTCAAGGTCAGCATGGACCAAACAATACAGAACAACAACAGAAACTTGCTGAGGTAAGGAGACTATGCAGATAGTCTGCACTAGTGTGCATGCAGGACCTGACTGTCCAGTGCCTGTAAATTCCAGGAGTCAACGTTCCCTTTCATCACAGCCTCTATCACTCATGGACCCTGTCAACAAATACTTGTGGCATATATAGACAAGGACCTGCTTCTATGTCATTTATAGATCTGCATAAATAAACAACCAAGGGAGATAATTGATAGTTTGCAGCTTACCTTGATTTCATTAAGGTTATTTGGGTTTTTCACACGTCGGAAATAACTCGAGTTGATTCTACATGGCTTCATCCAGACAGGCTGATTCAAGTTTGGATCCTCAGCAAATATTTCCTCAAAAATCTCTTTTGTTAAATCAAAAACCGCCTTAACAGAGAAAAACAAACAAACAAAGCAACAGTAACAAAATGGATGAAAATCCAAATTTCAGAAAATGGGCAAGAAACTTAAGAACAATGATCTTTGTATGTTACCTGTTTGTAGACTCTTTTACTAGTGCTTTCTATGTCTAGACTCTTACTGGCAGAGCCCAGCAGTTTTGTAGGAATCCTGAGGCTATGAAGGTCCTGGCCTAATTCTTTCCATTTCCAAAGCTCCTCTGCTGCATCATGTACAAGGCTTTCTACTTCTTCTGCCGTGTGGGGAACTGCCAATAATGTTTCACATGGCTTCTGGGGTGCTCGCTTAGGTTCTGCCATTAGAGGTACAATTGTTTCTTCTGCCTTATTCTTTTGGATCTTGTGAGAAGAGCTCAAACCAAAATCTTCATCAAACCAGTCTTGGTCATCTAATGTGCTCAGGAACTCACGGCTGATCTCAAGTTCAGCGAGTCTCTTAGCTAGCTCTTCTTGCCCACTGGCACCAAACACTGGGCTCTCCTATAGAAATAAAACATTCAAATAAAGGACCATTTAGTGACTTCACCTTATTTATTAGCTTTTAAAAGACAAAGCATATCTATTACTTAGTGTTTAATATCTCTATATGTAAAATAATAATATAATGGTCACTGATGAACAAGAAAAAATTATGCTCTTTCCACTATTCTGCTTATATAAACCCAATCAGTAAATTTTATAATAAAATATTTATTCATTAGTTTGTTTTTCCTTTTGTATATCATTAATCATTCTATTTCTATCACTGGGATTCTGAAACGGGAACTGAAAATTCTTACCTTTGGTGATTATCTGGCTCAAGTTACACAAAATCACTACTTTTCCTTACTTATCCATGGGCAACCTAAATAAGCTGATGGTCTGAGTCTATGTCATAGAGGATATATTTCAGTTTTATCAGAATCAACATCACAACTGGTAATCTCTGTAGGGCACCATAACTGAATAGATAGGTGAAAGAGACTTGGGTTGAGAACCCCACTGGAAAGTTCCAAAGAATCTGGAAGGAGATCTAATGTGTGGACTGTTACAGGGGCCATCAATATAGTAGTTTAAAAGATGTTTCAGCTCCCACAACCTGCCAGTGTTCATGACAGCCCTATAGTGACTACTCATGACATAACAGAGGGCAATTATACTTCAACCAGAAAAATAGCTACAAGTCCTTTAAAAACACAGTGATCGTATCTAATAAGCAGCAGGTTGGGGGACATGTCCACCTCAAGCCACAGAATAAAAGGCAATCAGACTCTCCTCTAGACAAAATACTCACAGGTCTGGGACACATGTCTGGAGAAGAGAGCTCTTCCTTTTCATCTTCCAATTCAGACCTTAAAAAGCAACTTGGAACACTGGGTGGTTGTTCCTCAATATTTTGGGGTGGATCTTGGGGTAGTACTTCCTTTTGGTCAAGAAACTCCTGATTGCTAAGATGGATTTTCTCATTCCTAGCCTTTTTGATTTGTTGTAGTTGACTAACTGTGTCTGTCACAAAATCTTTTAGTAAACTGTCTGCCAGTAAGCTGACTGTTTCTAGTTGTTGCTTTGACTTTTTTTCTTCACTTATTGATGACTTCAGCTGAGCTTCTAATTGGTTTTTTTCTCTTGTTAAAAGATCCAGAAGTGGGGTAGAAGGCTTTTCTGGAACTTGGGAATACGAGTTCTCTTCCTTCTCTGCAGGCTGTTGTAGCTTTGACTCTTCAGAAGCCATGCTGTGTGGAGTAGCAGCACCTGCAGCGTCGGGAACATAGTCTGTGACACCACAATCAAGGGCTTTGTCCTCCTTACAAGAAATCAGGGGATCTACTGAAGACTGTTGGGGAACATGGGCTTCCAGGACCCCAGAAATGTCCAGTTCGTTGTCTGTTTCTATGTTAAGGCTTCTATCTGTATCCACTGAGGCTTCTACATTATGCATACTAGGTAGCGATTTCTCACAAAAATATTCAGCTATATCGTCTTCTCTGTCTTTTAGACATTTTATATCTTTCTGTTCTTGATTATAGTATTGATAATGTTCATCAGAATAAGATTCTTCATCTTCATTTATGTCTATATAATCATTAAAGTTTTCTAGAATGTGAGATATTTTTTGAGGAGGAGCAAAAATACCATGCTTGTCTTTGCACACAAAATATACAATGCCATCATATGTTCCATTGTTATTTCCCTCAGGTTTATCCAGTTCTACTCCAGCCCAAAATCCTTTAGCAAAATTAGTCTCACCTTTGAATCGAAGAGTGCCTGGCTGAACATTGCCTATTAACACCCTATCCCCAATGTGGAAGTCCAGCAGCTCATCTGCAGCAGGAACTGCAGCCAGGGAAAGGGAGTCAGGAACGCCCTGTTCGTGGCCCACGTCACTGCGCTCCTTACTTTTCATCAGCTCAGTAGGGGACTTGAGTTCTAGCAGCCTTTCGGAGTGGACACTGCTATGAATGGAAAGGCTTTTTTCACTTAGGCACTCACTGATTTCATCATCACTACCAAACCCAGAGGCTCTGCTTCTACAGCTCCTCGTAGGCTGTGACTTCTCTCTGTAGGACTGTGAGTCTTTCCTGAGTGACGATGAGGACACCTCGGAGTCATCTTTGTTAATCTCTTCAGCAGAAACCCCTTTCTTGAAAGAAGACACTTCAAAATCTTCAGAATAAGATGACTCTTTAGTAGCAAAAAGGTGTCCTGACAAGGCCGAGTCCCCTTTCTCTCTGCCTTTTTGCTCATGGATATCTCTTGCTGACTGGATGTCTTGACTGTGAGCTATACTTTGATCAGACTGATTCTCTTTCAATATTTCCTCTTTTTCATGAAGAATTTCAATGGTTGATTTAACTAAATCCTTCTGAATATTTATAGAGTCGGAAGGAGGCTCTTTATTTGAAAGGATTTCAGAGGTCAGGTCTAGTCTCAGCAAGACTTCAGATCTCTCCGACTGCTTAGAACAGGTATCTTCAGTCTCACTCTTCTCCAGTTTTGTGCATTCTATTTCTTCTATTTCTGATTTTTGACTAGACTCTTCAGCCTTAGCCTCTGTCAGATCATAGATCCTATTAGGTGCACTTAATTTCTTGAGAGGAGGTGATGAAGGTGCACTTTCGAGAGAGTCTCCAGATTCTGTCCGTGTTTTTCTTGATGACAGAACTGGAGATGAGGCCTGCAAGTGTTCTTCTCTCCCTCTGTCCAACTCTACCATTCTCTTTGCATGTGCAGAGAATGATCTTTCTGATAGTGCTCTCTCAGAACATGATAATGAAGAATCTTAAAGAAAAAAATCACATAAAATTATTTCATCACAGTCTTTCAAATCTGAGACCCAAAATTTAAATAAAAGCCAAGTCTCAGTTAAGACAAACTCTGGTCAATAAACATGACTTATTTTGGTTATAAGTTTTTTTTTCTTTAAAAGAAAATACTATATTGAGAATAAATAGAAAATTAAAATGTTTCAAGTTTGGAATAATTTATAAAGTAAGAGGGACTAAGTATATACTATATTTAATATGGTAGTTTCAAACCACAGGAAAACAGGCTATATAGAGAATGTATAGTCTTCAAGCAGAAGAACACGGGGTAGGATATACTTTTATTATTGTTTTAAAAAATAAATTTTTGGTGGCTAGAGAAATGGTTCAGCAGTTAGAACTTGCTGTTCTTGCAGTGGAATCAGGTTCATTTCCCAGTACCTACATGTCAACTTGCAACCATCTGTAACTCCAGTTCCAGAGGATCTGAAGCCCTCTTCTGGCCTCAGGCACCAGGCACACATGTGGTGCACAGACATACATGTAGGTAAAACATACACATACAATAACATTTTTTAAAAATTTAATGAATTTTCCTGTAGACTCTAAGTTCTCTGATGTGTGGGTGTGTGTATATGAGAGAGAGAGAGAGAGAGAGAGAGAGAGAGAGAGAGAGAGAGAGAGAGGAGAATGTAAGATTATTATATCTGCAAATCTATGATCTTAAGGGCTAAAGTGGCAAACTAAGAAGAAAGTATGATATAATGAGCTAACAAATCAGGAATTAGGTTTTTTATTCAAATCTCCACTTTATCATTAATGGAAGGAAGGCAGTTTTTATTTGCCTCAGTTTAGTTTCCAACATTTTGTTTTCAGTAATAATTTTCTAATAGTTGTTATCTTTGAGTTAAATTGAAAAATAGAACTATAATCATTTATCACATAATAGATACACAATCTGATTACAGAGGAATTTAGAGACGTTAATAGTATACAGCTATTTGATTTTCATGCCTCACTTTTTAACAGAAATGTGGGACAATAAAAAATGATTTAAAAAGAACTGAGTGTTGGGACAAAAGTTCCCAATAGTCCCTGCACTTGGAGTCTAAGGTAGAAGGATGACGTGAGCCCAGGAGTTTGCAATCACAGTAAGCAACAATCAGACCCTGTCAGAGAAATAAAGTAAGAGCAAGATGAATGCAAGTAACTTAAAATGCTCAATCACTGAGGAATGAATTTCTCTAAATTAAAACATTTGTCTGTTTCCACATGTGTGTGGGTGCCTGTGGAGTCCAGAGGGAGTTAAGGGCCTCTGGAGCTGGAGTTAGCAGCAGTTATAACCAGTCTGAGATAAGTTCTGGGAAAACATTAATGCTCTTAATTGCTGAGCCATCTCTGTAGCCCCAGAAATTCACTTTTGTAGAGGTAGAATTCTGTGGGCCTTAAACTATGTCTACACAGCTTTGTTCTTTCAAGTACATACCAACATGTTCAGCAATGGACGCCAAGGAGCCTCTGGAATGCTCTGACTCTGTTATGGATTTCCAATTTTTTGCTGTTTCAGATCTGAAGTGGAAAAAGTGATAATAAGATGAAATATAATGTGGACACTACAATAACTGACAATAAGTAGACATTCTCAGACAAGTCTTTCCTCTTCTCTAACGAGCACTTCAGACAGTTGCCACCTCACACAGCCAGGCCTGTTTCTGGCCCTTGTCATTCTCTGTGGATGAACTCCACGAGAAAAGCAGAGATCACCAGGCACCAGGTCACACTACCTACAAATTCATCTAGATTTATAACCATTCAACTTCTTTTCCTCCTGCTGAGGGCAAGAAGTATGTCTTTATTTTCTTTTCCTTGCTTTATATGTATGCCTCAACCATTAGAACCCCAAATCACACACACACACGCTTTCTCTCTCTCTCTCACACACACACACACACTCCCACACACATACACATATTCTCTCCCTCATACACACACACTCACATTCTCTCTCACACACAATCTCATACATTCTCTTTGTCTCACACACACACATACATATTCTCTCTCAAACACACATTCTGTTTCTCATACACATTCTCTCTTACATTCTCTTACACACACACTCTCTCTTACACACACATTCTCTCTCACACACACTCTCTTACACACATTCTGTCTTTCTCACACACACCTCTCTCACACACACTTTTTTCTCTTACACACACACACACACACACACACACACACACACACACACACACACACACTCTTGTTCTCATACTCTCTTGTTTTGAAGAGCTAAGGGTGAAGTCAGTCAGCTTTGTAGCCAGTCAGCTGGCACTGGAGTTTTGGAGGTTGTGAGCCACCCTGTGGGTACTGGGAATCAAATCTCAGTCTTCTGCAAGAGCAGCTGAGTGCTTTAAACCTCTGCACCATCTTTTCAGCCTCAATATTTTTCTTTAGAATGTTAATTATCTATTATTATTATTATCTTGGATGTGTTGGGACAACTCTGTTGAACTGAGTCTCTCCTTCCACCTTTATGTGGGGCTCAGGGATCAAACTCAAGTTATTAGATTTGCATGACAAGTGCTTTACTAACTAAGCTGTCTCACCTCCCTTGCTTTTAAAAAAATTATAAAAATTATTTTAAATTATGTGTCTCTGTGTGTAGGTGTGTTTACATGAATGTAGTTGTCCAAAGAAGACAGAGGCATTGGAGCTTCCTGGAGCTGGAGTTACAGGTAGTTGTGAGCCACCCAATGTGGGTGCTGGAAATTGAACCTGGGTCCTCTGCAGGAGCAGTATGTGTTCTTAATTACTGAACCATTTCTCTAGGCCTTGTTTTCTTTTCCGTCTTTTTCCCTTTCCTTCTTTCTTAAAAAAAAAATATATATATGTATGTATGTATACATATATATGTACGTATGTATTATGTATGTATGGGTGTTTGGCCTGCATGTATGCCTGCGCATCATGAGCATTCAATACTTGCAGAGGCCAGAAGAGGGCATCAGATCCCCTGGTACTGGGTGTAGAAACTGCTGTTTGCTGCCATGTGAGTGCTGGGATTGGAACAGGCTCCCCTAGAAGAGCAGCCAGTGCTCCTAAGTGCTGAGCCATCTCTCTAGGCCCCTAGGTGGGGGGCTGGAGAATACATAGAGTTGCACTATTTATACCAGAGTAACCTGGAGCTTACTATGTAGCCTAGGTTGGTCTAGAACTCATGATCCTTAACCTCCTGAGTGTTGGGATTACAGGCAGGCAATACCACACTCAGCAAAGCATTTTGATTTGTTCCTGTTTCTTATACCAATGGGGATAAAACACAGAGTCTTGTGAATGGTAGGCAAGTGTTCTACCACTGAGCAGTCCTAGCCCTCAAAAAACAACGTTAAAGGCCCACATCTTCTCACAGTAAAATATGAACTACTAAAAATAAGTGAATACAAAGCTTATACAGTGTGGCTTTTGCTTAACTTTTCTGGTCTCTCCTAACTCCAGCAATGTCCTATCATATTTACCTTTTATGACATGCCCACCTAGTTTTATTCTCTGCATCATTCACGAATGCTCTTCTCTTTCATATATCCTTGTTTCTCAGTTGTACTCACTGGCCTCTTACCCACTGTCCAAACCATTTAAATGTTATAACTTGACTTTTTAATCTAGTATAACATATATGCTACTATTGCTACCCGTGTCTTCTATTATTTTTTACTAGGTGTATAATATTCTATTACCTGAATAGAACTATAATTTACTGAGACATTTCACTCATTTTTGGAATTAAAGATTATTTCCAATGTCTTATGACTATAAATGGATATTACGATAAACACAAAAGGTGTTATAATAAATATACTCATGCAAATAGTTTTTGGTATTACGTATTTTATCAAGCCTATTTTTTTAGACTTGAGGTTACAGAGTTAAAGGTTACAGATATTTTTGCCTTCTAAAACATTGCCTTGTTTTTCAAAAGATCTACAACTAATTCTACTACCACCACCACCAATGCTGAGACACTGCTTCACTGCACCCACCAGGCTGCAGGTTAAAACACACATTGCCAATCTGTACCTTATGCATTTAATTTGTACTTATCATATGCAACATTTTGTATTTGTTAAAAACAACAGTATTTTTACTTGTATGACTTTCTGTCACTTAAAATATAACTCCTATTAAAAATCTTTCCTTGTTCATTCTCAAATAAAGCAGAATACATGTAAGTTAAGTTCCTACCTGTGTAGTGGGTGGGGCTTGATTTTGGGTTTTTCAGAAACAGAGGAGAGAGTTTTAATTTGAAGTTTGGATGTTGGTGATGTGTCCAAATCTTGGCTAAGCTCACCTTCAGTTTTCTTAATGAATTCATCGTAAGTCTAAGTTTAGAAGAGTTAGAGGAGTTATTATGCAGAATGTTTTATTTTAAATCATAAGGGCATTTAAAAATTTTAAATAGCATAATTTAAACATTAAACCAGTAAAAAGACAGAACATAAAGATTTCCCTCCCTGCTCCCTACCACATCTTCAACACTGCAAAGGAAGGAGAAAGAAATGATAGTTTCAATCCAAAGCTAAGTACTTATGAAATGGTAATACAAACCCAGACACATTAAAAACCTTTAACTTGTTATATGCTATTTTCTAAAGGACACACTATTATTTTGTGGCTTTTTTTGCAGTGGGGGGTTGAAGTAGGGTCTCACTATGTAGCCTTAGCTGACCTGAAATTCACTATGTAGAGCAGGCTGGTCTTGAACTCACAGAGCTCCATCTACCAGCCCCTGCCTCCTAGTGCTGGGACTAACGGTGTGAGCTACCACACCCTACCTTGTGGGTCTGTTTTTTCCCTGAGTTTCAATGGTAGTCAACTTCTTAAGATATAGTAAGTACTTGGGGAAATTGAGTGTAACCAGTCAGACGGTCAGAATTACTAACATGTCGCCTGGTTATTAAAAAACCCACTCTTTACTAGTCACTAGAACTTCACTACTCGTAACTATCATTAGTATGGCATCCAAGATGGGCTCTCTACCTATTACGTCTGTCCTTCTTTTGGAGGGCTAACCTCACTTGTACAACTTTATTTGATGCAATAGCTGAAAACAAAAGTTAAGCACTTTTTATCCAGGATGTATGTATGTCTGGCCTAAACTAGATTGTTAATAAGTGTTTACAGAATGAAAGACTGATTGTTGGATCCATTTTAATTGCTACAGATTCTTAATGTCTAGACTAAAATCCCTACTTTTAAAACTCTTATCCATATTATCTTCACCTGAATTATCAATGTTTGATAAATTCTGATATTAATCACTAACTAAACATACATAGCCAGATGACCCATCTAGCTAGGTCTACATAGAAGGTATAGCTACTCAGATCTGAAAGCAATACCGATCTAAGTTTAGTTCACTTATTAAATAGGTAACCAATAAAGTCCACTAGGTGTTTTTTCATATAAATTGCCATGTATATTTCTCTATGACATAATATAATTTCAAAACTTAAATACTTAACTCTCTTTCATTTTTATTTATCCATTTAGCCAAATGTTGAATGAGATGGATCATACAGCACTTTTCTAGAGATTTTCTAGCAATGAATATTTTTTAACTTTGAGACAGGATTTTGGTATGTAGCACAGGCTGGGCTCAAACCTGACATCTTCCTGCTTCATGTTCTGAGTACTAGAATCATATTAATGAACTTTTTTAGCAATATTGTTTATTCTGAATTTATTTCCAGTATTACTTTAATGGCTCAGAGTTGCATGACCAATCAGATAAAGTCCAAACTCCTTAGTCTAGCCTCTAATTTCCTGGGTGTCACCTTCAGTTTTGAACTTGTTTTCCAACATGAACTTCCAGCTCTGCTGCTGTGTATTGAAATTCCCTGGAGCCAGGGTTTCAGTAGAGAGCTCAGAATGATCTGGAACTTACTGTGTGGGTCAGGGTAGATTTGAACTCCCATTTCTATTTTAGTATCCTAAAGCTAATTATAGGAATGTCTGGCTGTCCAGGGCCTGGCCATTTATTATAACCACTTTTCTAACTTTGAAACATCATACAAGTCACAACGCCTGCTCTGTCTCCATGTGATGTACCTGCAAATGTTTTATTCCGCATTTACTACCAGGCCTATTCTCATGGAAAGATTTAGAATTTGGAATTAGAAATAAAATCCTGCCTTTATCACCTACGGGTTGTGTGTCCCTGGATAAGTCCTTAATCTTATTAAAATTCAGTTTCCTTATCTGTGAAACAGTGGTAATATCCATACTTCACTGCTATGAGGATAAATAAAAATACATTCAATTATCTGAGTTTCCCACATATAAAAATAGTCATCTTAGTTTCATAAGAAAATTAGTAAATACAGGAAGAACTGTGTTAAACAACAAAGATCAATGGGTAAAAATTAATTAAAAGGATGGAAAATGTGTGGCTCCGCACGACAGTGCACTGTCTCCCATTTGGAAAACTTAAGACCAAACAGTTTCAACTGTTTTGAAAATTTGAAAGTGTCCAGATCCAGACAGCTTTCTCTGGTGGTGACCTGAGAACAGATTCTTGTAATTTAGCAGGTGGTTCAGATGGATTCTAGGATGAATACGTGACTGAGGACAATGAGGCTTGCGGAGCAGCAGGGAGAGGGTGTGGGGCAGCAGACACACGGAAGGATGCTAGAGCTTAGGAGGAGATTCAACTTAAAGCTGTCATTTAGGAACTGTCCTAAATTAGCTCAAGGATTGTAATAATTATGTGGCCTACTTTAAAGAAAAAAAAAGAGAAAAGGCAGTAACAATTTTAGTACCTAGATCTGTTTGTCTATCCATCCATCCATCCATCTTAATGTTTTTAAGAGAATATGGATAACCTTTTCACAACCATAATCTTAATCAGACAAAAATGTACCTTAGTATTCGATATTTTAATATTTATCTAAATATTTTGGATATCTTTGGGTTTATTTTTAAAGATGATAAAATGTGACACTACGTGACTACTGAAAAATCCCAACCGACTACTTTCCTAACAGTACTACAAACATGTGAGCTTCACCTGTGAACTAGCCTGGCAGCTAACCCCTTCCTCCCCCGTCATCTCACCTCCAGCTGTCTGAGCAAGCTGGCTTCTTGGGCTTTCAGCCTTTCCTTTTGCCTTCTTCTCTGCTCCTTCTTCAGCTGCTCCACAACTGATCTCCTTTTCCGTAGCTCACCCTTCAGAGCTCTGATCCTACCCTCAATGTCACTCTGGTCAGATGTAGTTTCTGAAAGATACAAAATCTTTTAATTGATTTCAACAAAGAATAAAGTTAACTCAGTAATAAAAACAAGCTGTAATGCTTAAAGTCAATATTTAAAGTTTAAAAAGTTGAGCTTCTGAAAAATGACATTAATAAACTGTGTACTTACTTCTTCATTATCTTTCTTTTTTCTTTAGTCTTCCTAATTACTCTCTCATTTCTAATGGTACTACTTGTTTTTCTTTAATTAATTTTATTCATAAATATTGTGAAAAATGTGTATGTGTGTGTATGATGTGTGTGCATGAGTTCAGGTACATGGATGGAAGCCAGGGGACAACTTTTGGGAGTTGGTTCTCTCTTCTATTTGGGTTCCAGGGACTGAACTCAGGTTGTCAGGCTTGTGAAGCAAGCATTCTTAATCCAGAAAGCAATCTTGTCAGCTCAGGATTTGAAACTGTAACTAGATGTTGGAAAACCCTATCTTAGCAAGATACATGGTTGAAGTTTAAATTTTTATGTCAGTGAAATTTGTACCTTCTGTAAAAAGTGACTTCTGGTGCCAAGACACTCATACTACTGTCCTTAGACATTAAAGTCAAATTAGGATAAAACTAAAATATCATATTTTCAAATTGTGACTCATTAGCTGAGTCTTATTATCACATAAAAAGAGAAAATATGCCCTATTGCAGTCTTTCTTTGAAATATTTTAAAATTAGTCAAATGACACTGGTTAAACTTTGTTTCTCCCCAGTAGTTCACATCTGCACGAGAGGCCCACTCATGACAACATCATGAGAAAGCACTTCATTATAACGTGTCATACACAGGCTATGAAAACAAACAGGCACCATTTAAAGGCGCCGTGTAGTTCACTGCTCTCAGAAATTACATAGTGACTCTTCCTCCTCACACCTCCTGAATCACACACTGATTGCACCTCCACACACTAATGTTCAGTGAGACACTAAATAACCTTGCAATAACAACACTATCAGATGTGTACTGTTCCATCTTGAGACTAGGTTTTTATCAGGTACTTTAGATTAAGTTGCCTAAGAACTAAAGAGTTCAGTGAAATGCAAATGACTGTTGTCTCTTTAAATGGTGGGATCCTAATATCGGGCTACAAAGGACAGCTGAGTTCCTGTGATTTAACACTGACTTAACACATACTAAAAAAAGTAGTGATGAGAGCAGGGCAACTGAGCACCTTCACATGCTTTCTCTGAATTCTTTAGGAAAGTAACTGGTTTTAGGTTGAAAGTTCTATGTGCTTGGGGTTAGCTTTATACTCATTCAGTTAATGGTTCTAGTATGGAGCACTGCAGTCTGGATTAAAAATCACCATCTTCTCTAAGCCCAAATATAAATCTCTAATTCTCTAGTCTGATGAGTTATATGCTTCTAACTGTATTGATTTGGTTGGTGACAGGATTCCCTTTCTTTCACCGGTATTACTTAACCCCACCACATTAAAACTGACCACTTCTTCAAATCCTGTTTATAAAAATGTCCTTATGAAGAACTACATCTCATCTGTAATTCAGAAATCTCAGCTATTTTTCTAAAATTACTTTTTCTTACTTAAGTTCTAGCAGTAAAACTATCTCACAAATATTATCACTGATCTTTAACATATAACTCATGCAAAGATGGCTAAGACATCATCTTGTTGCTTCCAGTGGAAAAGATAATACAGTATGGGAAACATACTTGATGATTATCAGTAAGTAACAGATCCAAAGCAGAAACCCAGGTTTCCAAGGACATAACCAGTTTATGTCTAGTGACTGTACTCTACCAGAGGAAGTCCGCACTAGAACATGAAAAACAGACTTATGCAAGTATTAATAGTAATAAACATAAAAGACAATAATTTCAACTGTTTGACCTGATAATTCTATTACTATCTATCAGATTTAAAAAATATTGTATATATTTCTTAAAGCATTATTTACAATGGTGAAAAAATTTAAGAAAATCTAGATAACCATCAGGAAAACAGCTGAATTATGGTACGTCATCTACCCTTTAAACATGCATGTGTGTGTTCACGTGGGTGCGGGTGCACATGTATTTGTACATGGTGGAGGCCAGGGGCCAACCTTGAGTGTTTTTCTTCAGGCACATCCAATTTGTTTTCTGAGACATGGTTTCTTGCCAAACAGGCTAGACTGGCTGGTCAAGAAGCCTCAGGGATCTGCCTATCTCTACTTCCCCTGTGTCATATTATAATCACATGCCACCACACCCATTTCCTTTATACATGGGTTCTAGGAATTGAACTGAGGTCTTCATACTTGCGACAAGTACGTCCCTGACTAAGCTACTTCCTCAGACCACCTTCTCTCACAACAACTGAACCATTTCTACTAAAATAAAATAAACATCTACTCAAATGACCTCAGATGGCAATATACGCTTATCAATATAATATGGCAATACTCCATATTGCAGTAACTTTCCTCACAATTCTAACAAACACAGCATTTCCCCTTTAGATATGCTTCCCAACAAACTTCTGAAGCCTTGCAGGGTAGAAGTTCTTCAGTCTTTCAATATAACATTCAACAGAGACATGAACAGGAAGAGGTGTAGGAAAACACAACGTTCCTACTGCCATCCGCAGACTATTACTTCTCTACATTGCGCCTTGAGATTTGTGCCATCCTTTCCCACAAACTTCTATCCTCATGGTTTATTAATAATTCTTGAAAAAAATTAATAAATACCCACCACATGAAACAAACAGTACCCATGAGGCATTGGTGTTACCAATGTTAAGAAAACACAGAACCTGCTCCCCAGGTCATTCCAGGCCTGGTGGGCCAAGGCCAGCTGTAGTTGTGCTGTACAAGTACAGCACACTGAAGCACAGAGTGCTGCGGAAACACAAAGGCAGTGTCCCACACAGAAACAAGGAGAGACATTTTGATTAAATAAATGTCCATTAACACAAGAGAATGAAGTTAGTTACAATTTGTGGAATTACGGATATAATTATCAATGATAATCACTGAGCAAGAAAAAGCCTATACAAATGCACCAAAGGATAACAGAGCATTAGCACGTGGTTAGACAAAGTTTTTTTAAAGGAGAACTCAAAAACAAAGAAAAGAAACTCACTGCACCCTTACCTGACTGTGTCACAGACAGTGATTCATCTGACCAGCTGTAACAGGGTTGATGAGACTTGACAGGCAGGTGACAGTGCCCTTCAGTCCTAGGGCTTCCTTTGCTGGACTCTTGCTTTGACACAGATAAACAACTTTTGGAAGGTGACTGTTCAAACAGAAAGCCAAACAGGAATTATTTTGTCATACAACTGTGAACTTATATTTAAAATACATTTTATAACATTTTCATATCAAATGAACATCAAATTTAATAATTTATATAATAAATTGAATATATTAAATTTTAACACAACTTTATATAATTTCATAAAAGGTAAAAAAAGTTTACTAATGCTATTAAAGACCTTTTCTTTTTCTTCTTTAACTCAATTTCTTTCTTTTAAAAAAATTATTTGCCGGGAGGTGGTGGCGCACGCCTTTAATCCCAGCACTCGGGAGGCAGAGGCAGGCGGATCTCTGTGAGTTCGAGGCCAGCCTGGGCTACCGAG
>LZPO01008487.1:22121-42622 GCA_001675575.1 Neotoma lepida | reverse complement strand
TATTATTATTTTAGACAGAGTCTTGCTGTTTAGCCCAGGCTGCTCTTGAATTGGCAATCCTCCTGTCTTAGCCTCACCCATTCTAGGATTGCAGGTGTACCACACCATATCTGTTTCAACACCTGAGTCTTGAATACATGATAAACAGGTGACAGAGCCTGAAGAAGCCTTATTGTCTCCACNTTTGACCCAGAGCAGGAAGGACATCATCATGGAGGTCTTTGAGCCAGGGGCTTCTGAGAGCTTTTTTGTTGATTNCTTTTATTTGACAAATGCACCCATGTATATATGTGCTCTGATTAATTTCATCTCACACTCTTATTCTCTACCCTGCCACTACCTTCATCCCACATTCCCACTGTCCCTTCCTCAGGATCCATGATTTTNGGGTTTATTTTATGACTCATGTAGTTTAATTAGGGCCATCTATGTGACCATTGGATCAGAACCACCCATGGGAGCTTGATGGGATCACTAGTAAGCACATGACTGAAAGCAATAATTTCCCCTCTTNGTTAGTCTATCAGTATCAATAGCTCAGCATTGATGTCATGGTGCTCTGAGCCTCTCTCCATTCTACATCTGGCTATTGGCAGGCCCATTTCTGTGAAGATCTAGTCTAAGTACCTGGTGTGGGTTCGTGAGTGTAATGGCTATGGTCTTGCGCATAAAATTGCATTTCTTGACAATCCCCTCCATCTTTGGACTCCTACAATCTTCCAGTCTCCTCTTCTGAAATGCCCATGAGCCTTAGAAGGAGTCGTATAAACATCTTGTTCAAGGTTGAAACCTCAATCACCATAATGGGGGTGGGATTGATAACAACTTCTAAATGATTCCAGGCCTGTCCATCAAACATCAGTTCACCGGTAAGCTTCGACAAGGCAGAATTAGGTAGTTTTGTCTTGGCTCACGTGCATGTGTATGCACACCTGTGCATGCCATAAATGTATACTGAATGCAGATATGCCTTGTGTTTGCATGTTTGTGAAGGTACATACATGAATGTAGAGATCATAGTGTCCTCTTCTCTTACTGTCTTGCCTCGTTCCCCAGAAACAGCTTCTCTCACTGAATCTAGAGCTCATCTTTCCCTCCATTCTTCACAGAGAGTTGCAGTAAAACACCCAGCACAGAACAGTAAATGCCCAACTCATTTGTTTGTTTGTTTGTTTGTAGGCAGCTAGAGATTCATNCGCAAGCATTCCACCACTAATCCACAACTCCAGCCTGAATAACAGAGTTTTAAAAATCATTTGAATTTTTTGAAATTAAAATATAAGTACATAATTTCNTCCTTTCCCTTTCATCCTTTCAACCCTTCCCATGACTCTTTCCCCCACTCATCGCTTGCTCTCTCTCAAATTCATTCCAATGCCAAACTTAAAGGTGAAGAGAAATGTCTCCCGTTGATCATTCTTCGGGACAGAACATGAGAGCAACACACAATCAATCTCAAAGTTGTGCCTGTAGGAGGAGAAAGTTCTGTCTTAGTTTAACAACTGTCTCTGTTTTGAAGATCAGATTTAATTGGAAAGGTTTATATTTGATTGCTAATCTTCATTGTCAACCTTCCTGGATTTGAGTCATCCATGAGACACGCCTTTGGATGTGTGCTTCCAGAGACAGAAGACAGAAGACCCAACATGACCTGGGAGGCACCCCCAGATAAGACTGAAGAAGGAGGGTAAAACAACAACATCAGAGGTAAGTGTAGCTCTCAGCTCTCATCAATGAAGCTGGAGGAGACCATTATAGAAAACCACAGCCAGTCAAATGCAGAGAACAGCTGCCCAGCTCCAACTGATACATCTATAATACAACTCCCACACCTAAGGCTCAGTGAACATCGGCCAAGCGGGAGTAGAAAGATTTTAAGAACCAGAGGGCCAGGAACTGTGCTGCAGGATTGTCTTGTAGCTGTGACAGGGAATCTACAGCCATGAAATCTCAACAATACAGCTGTCTAAACAAGACCTGAACAACTCCAACAATAGCTGACATTTCAACATAGTTGGGGAGAATCATATCACAGGCCCCATCTAGAGGAAAAACTACAAGCAATTAACAACTGCTGAGAGAGGGAAAAATCAGTCTTCCCCAGATTTGAGCCCCCTGTTTGGTTATCCAATACCAAGTGGTCAGCCCTAGAAAAATATAGATACAAGCAACACTGACTGGATTCAGCAGGCTATATTTATAGGCTGATTCATCTTTATGTATATGTAACAATAATGGCTAAAGAAAAGGATGTGGTGAATTTGGGAGGGAGGGGGGAGAGGAAGAGAGAGGGGGAGAAATAATATAACTGTCTTTCAAATAAATTTCCAATAATAAATTTAAAAGATTTGTTTTTATTTTTCTTATTTATATATATATGTATGTGTGTCTGTGTGTTTATATTCCGTGTGTGTGTGTGTGTGTGTGTGTGTGTGTGTGTGTGTGTGTGTGTGTGTGTGTGCAAGTGCTCAGAGAGGCCAGAAGAGGGTGTCAGATCCCCTGGTCCTGGAGTTACAAACAGTTAAGAGCNGCCCAACGGGGTGGTGGAAACAGAATTTGTCTCCTCCACAAGAAGAGTAAGTGCTCTTAACTTCTGAGCCGTCTCTGATACCTCAAAGCCCATGTTTTAACAAGATCTGCAACCAGCTGTGTTTTGACAATTGAACTCTTCAAGGATTTAATCAAGAAAGTGTTGAAGCCTCCACCCACATGAATTAGAGAGGCCAGGAGGTCATCACAGAGCCTCATGCCACCGATGAGGAGTGGCTGCAGCAAGGTCACTGGCCTAGATATTTGTTTGAGTCCAGTTGTAAAGCAGTGATGCCATCAGACATTGGCCAAGAATCTCGCTGGGCCGTTCCTTCCTGACAACAAGCAGCCCAAGCAAGTCACAGGACACCTGGAGAAGGATGCTTGTGGAGAACAGACTTCTCAAGAGAGGGAACAGGTGGCTGTCTACATGCAGCAGAGTGGAGGAGTAGCAAGATTTGGGTCAGGATTTGGCAGGTGGGTCCAACAGGCTCCTCACAGTAGATCTGACAGGGATGGTGCTGGAGAGAAGATGAGGGGCGGAGGCTGGACCTCCTATTTAGGGTCCAAGTGGCCTGGCTGGAACATGGTGCCATACAGACTGTGGGGAGTTCACAGGAATGAACTCTGAAGCTAATCAAGGTGAAAATTAGTGGATGAGTGGAGATCAGGTTCTGAGAAGAAGAGATACCCTCTCAGCTGAACTTCACAGGTTAAACAGACACTGGTATGCATGATTGGTCCCACATTGAAGGTCATGGGTTGCACTCCACATTATACCTCCAATGATCTTGCAAGCAAATGCATNGAACCTTGTCCAGCAAGAGGAACCTGTAAATATCACATCATCTGTACCCCAAACACACTGCCAAGCTGTACCATGTACCCCCAAATCACCCTCTGCACATGCATGTTCTAACCTCCACTGTNTCTGAATAGGAAGCTGGACCTGATGGATAATATTGAAGAGGCATCAAGTGTCCATTTCTCCATGACCTCAGAGAAACAGAACATGTGTGGGTGAGGTCAGCACCAATTACAACCTCATCACAGCTGAGATTGTCCCACAATCAACACTAAGGTAGGTTGCTTACAGAGGCCCACACTCCCATGTCCACTTCACCTGAGCTGTCTGCTTCTGGCTGAGCCACTGGCAGAGGGACAGGATATCAATAGGGACTGTGTGTTAGCTGGGGTCTGCTAGAGAATCAGACAACTGATAGAATAGATGCATGTTACAAAAATGGTCCTTTAGAATGTTTTACACTATTTGGATCCAATAATGGGCACTGGAGCTTCTCAGACCACAAGGCCAGATGCCTAACGGTTCTAATCTAGCTATGAAAACTTGGAGAATTCCTGAAATGTCAAAGAAACTGGTTCCAAAAACAGTGATGGACAGCAGCAGCAGCAGCAGCAGCAGCAGCCTGGTAGATACACTCACCAGTAGGGAGAGAACGAAAGCAGGTGGAAACAAATGCCTTTGCTCGGGTCTCCTCATATCTAGGCCACCTCTACTCAAAGATGTTGTCTATTCTTGGCGAGGCTCTAGCTCACTCAATTAATCCTTCCAGGAAATACTCTTACAGATCTACCCAGAGGTATGTCTCTCAGTTGATGTAGTCAAGTGACAACAAGATTAACCGCCACAGGGAATCAGGAGTGAGGACTGGGAGGGCATGGAGGCCCTTGAGAAAGACAAACTGCATTTGAGTATCATGCTAATCAGGAGCCCCTGGGCTGAGTAACCCCAGCAGAATAGGCAAGCCTGGCCTCAGTGCANTCACAGGCACCCATCAATAGAGGTCACAGGACTTCAGGAGGAGGAGACAAATGTGGGTTTCTCTCCCAGATGATGTCAAAGAATCCTCTGCCTCACGTAGGACTGGGTGTGTGATATGAGCTCCATGCAGGGCCACATCTGTACCTCAGCCNTGTACCAACCAAGTCAGCTGCAGCAGATGAGGTGAACGTACAGGACAAGGATGGCATTATCAGGAACAGGTTCCCCTGGGCCACTCAGGCAGCCGTATTCACACTGAAGCTGTGTGCTTTCTTTAAAGGGGGGAGCTGAATCATCATTCAAAAAGTAGTTCTTCACAGGGGCACATTTAGCAGATAAAATCAACGACAAGAGTAGTAAATTGCCTGGGAGAGCTCAAACAGATTTGAGATAAAGGCGCCAGAGATGAAGTCAAGATGTGTCTGTGGCTTTTGCCCAACACCCCGCCATCTGCTGCTGATCTAATGCTAGCCACTTAGCTTCCAGGGCCCCTGCCAATCTTTTGTCACCTCTGTTGCCCCATATCAAACTTTCCGGAAACAAAACCCAAGGAAGCAGATAATCAATAATGAGATCAGGGTGCCATCCTGGGAGAGGCCGCTCCCTGCTTTGTGTGTGGAAGGTTGTTTGGCCCTGGCTGTTTGTCAGGGAGCAATGGGGATGCACACAGCATGATTGAGTGCTCAGAGATAAGGCCCAGAGGATGANGGGAGGTAGGGAAGGGAAGAGGAGAGAGGTGAGCAGAGTGCTACGGAGGAGGAGGGAGAAGGGGGATAGGGAGAGGCCTTAGACAGCAAGGCAGAAACTCTTGGGCTAGTGCAGCCTCTTGGCCCTCCCTCACTCTCTCCATGGCATCCTAGGGCCCTGCATTTCTTAGGTGTCCTTAGTTGATTGATCTTAGAGCCCCATTCCTCTTCCAGGCCACAGAGACTCACATGTTCACTGTACAACATAGACTTGCAGAGGTGTCTTCTGAGAAATGGAGCATGCCCACACAGGGTCCCTAGTGAACTGCCCCTGCACCTCTACATTTGAAAGCAGGTGCACCAGCTGTGCTGTGTCCTTCCCAGATCCCCACTCTTTCCTATGAAATGGGCACTCCCACACCTCCTTCATTTAGGACCTNTGCCAAGTGCCACGCCAGTCCTCGCTATGATGAGGTCTAACCCCCTACATCATAGTGGGGGCACCAGGTCATCTCTATAGTACAGGAATGAGGTGCCAGGGCTGTGGGGGGCAGATCTCCCACTCTTCCATCTGAAGCACACATATCCTTATAAGACAAAGGATGCAGCTGTGACCCTCCCTTCCTCACTGGGTACTGACACACACCTGACTGCTGTACTCTGACCACTACCTCCCTGGATACCAGGGCTGACTCTGGAACCCTGTCCTCAGGAGTGAGCAGTGAAATCTAAAGCCTGGCTCCCGTAGTTTGTTTGAAATAATGTACTCAGTAAAGTGGTTACAGGACATAAAAACCATTTATTCGTATTTTCCTTTACAAGCTTGGGAAAACAGTAAACAATGCAATCCTATTGCCACTGTAGCCTTAGAGTAAGAAAGTTCTTCATTATCCCCAAACCACAAATCCACACAAAACCCATGGAAGACAAAGCATGTTTCTCCCTAAAAACCACTTGTGTCCACTTACTCATGGGTTTCTCCAAAACAAATTTGTTATCAGTGAGTGCAGCCAATTACATCCACCGCTGACATTGCTCCTTGAGTAACAGGTTAGAGATCCCATTTAGGGGCAAACATTTTATTTTTGAAGCACCTAAGTGTTTTACTTCTACAGAGGGGCAGCATCAGATGTTGTCACTAGCAAAGCCTGAACAGAGTGTCTGCGCTAAGCTTACCTCTCCCTGAAACCAACCTTCTTTGTTAGATGTCTGTCCAGGGCTTGCACAGCACCAAGCAGTCTCTCTGTTCACGTAAAAGTGGAGCTCAAGTCCTTCTACGCCTGTGACAATGAGGAAGATAGTTAAAGAGCCAGGAAGCTCTTGGTGGGTGGTGTGGGGCAAAGGGAAATGGGCAGATAGACTGAGGTGGGGGTGATGAGGTGAGCCAGCGACCAGCAGGTATAAACTCACAGATTCACTGGCCCATCTCCCCCAGTCTCCCACCCTCAGCGCACTTCTGGCGTTTCTTTTGATGGGAACTTACACTTAGTCCTGACTTTCAGACGGTTTTCTTTGAGAGGAGTGAGTTCACCCTTTAAGCTGANGGTTTGACTTGAGGAGGAAATGTGGGGGCGGGGCCTTAATCATCNTTGCATTACAATGCCAAAGTCAGTCGCCAAGCAGATAGGCGAGGAGCTAATGAGATCCCTCACCAAAAGCACTAATCTGGGTTAAAACTAAGAAGGCTGATAAGAGGCTGAACAAGAAAGGTACTGGGAAGATCAATGGGGGTATGAGGAGGGGGTGGCTACTCACAGCTAAGAGGAACCTGAGAGAATGGATGCTTGGGAAGAAGTCTCTTAGATGAGGGGCTGACATGCAAGGAAACACACCATTTTCACTTTAAAAAAATGACGAGCCCGGTACAAATCAACTAGTATTAGCGAAAGTTTAACATCACTTTGAAAGGAAGCGATTGACCCACTGTGAACGCGCCCAGTACAGCGTGTAGACGGCTGATTAACTGTGTCCCCCTCAGGCAAGTACCTCTCTCTTAAGCGTGGGCCCCCAGAACATTTTGTTTTATTACCTTGTGAGATAAGAGGGGGGAGGCACTTCCTACCTGGGGAATTCATATATTCGGCTTTGTGTGTCCCGGTCTGTTCTCAATTTCATGCAGGGTGCATAATTATAACAGTGTTTAAATTGAGCCCAGAAGAAAGCTGGGTTCAAGTGCAAATTAATTTCAGATTACCACAACAAAGGCAGTCATATCTCAACAAGCTTGCCAGCAAAACACTCGCTGAAGTCCCCAGGCCCCTCCCTTCCCCGACTTACAACAAAGACCTTTCAACTCAAATTAAGCTGATGGTCTCAAACCGCCCCACTGCCCACCTTTCGGGGTTTTTATCACTGAGACCTGGATCAGGCAGACCTGGGGAAGAGACTAAGAGGTGCCCAGAGCTGGAGGGGGTCCTGGCCTGAGCGGTCACAGCTCCATCAAACCAAATTAAATACTGAGCAGCCTGACCGTGTCTGCCAGTGTCAAGGAGGGCATCTTGGAGCCTTCTTCAGCAGGGGAATGGATGGCTTGGCGAGGCCTAGCTTCCCTACTTTCTCTTGCAGAGCTCTATGCAGACTCGGGGCCTGGGCCTCGGGGGAGCTGATGGGAGGAAGGGCCTGCGCCAAGGCCAAGCCTCATTACCTCCTCATTACCTCTGGAAGCGAGGGAGAGGGTTTGCATCTGGGGAGCCNAGGCTGCGATGTCACTGTGGCTGTCTGCTTACTGCACAGCCGAGCGTGGCGCGGGGCCGCCGTGGGACCCGGGTCTGCTTCCCTTTCCTCCGTGCGATGATCCACTCATTAAGGTTTTTAAGGCAAATTACCGCCGCTTATCATTCTGTCAGCCAGTGCAGCGAGTGAGCCCACTCCAGCCCCGCTGAAGGGAGACATGGAAAAGGCATTTCCAAGTTGGTGCCGTAATTCGGTATTGATTGACTTTTCCCGGGTTTTATTGGGTTCTGCCCTGCGGACAAATGCATCTGATGCAAACTGAACGCAGGCCAGGAGAGTGGACAGTGGCCTCCAGCCTGCAAGCCTGCAAGCCGGGCCAGCCCTGTCCCCCATCCCCCACAGTAAGCTCTCACAGGGGAGTTCACTGCTGGGTCATCGGAGGAAGGTGTACCTGACCCGAGGGCCCACTTGCCTCACTCAGTCCTTTGCACTTCAGCTCATGTTTTCTTTAGGACTCTGCATGTCTTCTTGCTGAAATATTTTCTTTTAGGTGTCACGGCATTCCTAGGGCTAACCTTACCTCCTGTTAGGTGACAAAGAGCAGGAGTGCTGCAGATAGGAGAGCCTGATAATAGGAGGGACTCGGTCATAAAAACAGAGTCTAAAATAGCAGCACATAGATGACCCCAAGCATTTCTTATGACCTATTATTTTATTGCCTGTGACCATTACATAAATAAAAAATCAATAATTTAAAAAAAATACTAGCCAGTGACCAAAGGGCCAGAGCAAGAGGAAAGAGCAGGCTGCTCAGAGTGGCCCCACTGCAATCCTCCTCCGATCCCTCTTCCCCTTTCTCCTCCACTCCCTCCTCTACTCCCTCCTCCATTCCAAGTTCCCTTCTACCTTTCCCCCATCACTTCTTCCATTCACTTCCATCCTTACTCTCAATGTAACTTTTCTTCCTCGACGCCCTTCAGAAATATTTTAGTAGCGTTTTTGTGGTGTTTATCTTGTGATTTTTGTTTGTTTGTTTGTTTGTTTGAAACTGGGAGTCTTGATGTATAGTTCAGGAAGGCCCCTAACTCNTTGTCCTCCCGTCTCAGTCTCTGGAGTGCAAGGATAGCAGACATGTGCCATCAAGTCTGGCTAGGTTTGGTGACTCTAGACCTGCTGGACAATCTCTATCCTAAGTTTTAGCTGATGTCACAAGCCACCAACACGGGAACACAGTAACTTTAACCATCAGCCTTTTGCCTTGCTGTGTTTTGGAGTGGCAGCTACTGAATAAATATGGCTTCTCCAGGCTTCTCTCCCACCTTCCTTGTGGGACACCCCAAAGTTTCATACCCGATGACTCNTTCTCAGATGTCTGGATCTTTCCTTGCTGTACTGTGGTTCCTCTTAGAAATGATACCCTTAGTGTGGGAGAGCTAAGAGGGAGCCTGTGTCCCTTCTGCACCTTATAGTGAATAACAGTAGAAGTCACCTGAACCACAAAGGTCAGTGGCACAGACTTTAAAACCTAAGAGTCCAGCTCAAGACTCCCTGGTGCAGNTCAACCTTGGGATGTTTCCAGCCTGGACTCTCCTTCCCTGACAGAGCACTCTTCCTCCTATGGATTTCCTCATGTGAGGTCAAAATGAAGACCCAGGATGTCCATGTGGTCTTTCCTGGTGGCCCTGTTCCTGTCACCTGCAGAAGCCTGGGCAGGTAGAGAACTGGTAGAAAAGAATGATATGATGGGAACACACCTCCTTTGGGACCAGGACCTCTATTTCTGTGAACTCACAGCAGGCATCTGGGTGGGCCTGATAGGGGGAAGCTGGACATATTCCCAACTCTGGGGAGGTTAGCTACGGTATCCAAGAGTCCCAAGTTCTATTTTCACTTTTGTGTAGATAATTGTGCACAGCAGGTGGTGTGGGGGCCACTCTCAGGCTCTCATGCTAAAGATTACCTAGATATTTAAAGGTTATGGTAGTTGAGGGAGAATTCTGCTGTTGGTGGACACCCCAAGAAGGNATCTATTATCTGGATCTCAGGCTTGCTTCACTTTCATCTACCCATCTAATATCTGTGCTGTGAGCAAATCATAAAGTTTACCTATGGGCCCAGAAGTGGGAAGTTTTCTTACAAGTCACTTCTGTCCTGTCAGAGTGAATTGTTCTGAAAGAATGCTGGGACACAAGGCCCAGCATCCTCTGCACAGGTGCAGTGGTAGGTACCGCTGGATTCCCAGGAATCTTCTGTACCTGGAGGCAGCAGTAGCTCAGCTTAGCCCTGCTCTGAGGCCCTTGTGAGAGTCTCCTGACTATTCACAGGGATTATCACCTCCCTCGGTAATAAGTGCTCCCTATGCAGGACCCTGGCAGGAAGTGAGCCTCTCCCAGCCAAACAGGACCACTGTTCCTCACCCATCAGAAAGCCTGGACCTCCATCATATACCCTGGACCTCCATCAAAAACCTCGTCATATACCTTGGACATCCGTCANANACCCTGGACCTCCATCATACCCCCATGGCAGGTTACCAGCATTATAGAACATCATAGCAGACAGGAGCAAGCCAATGCCCAAGCAGCAACTTCGTGTGATGCAAAATAGTTTTCTCAGTGTTGTCACTTCANTTCCCAGAATTCTGAAAATGTGATTTGTCCCTGGCACAGTGACAACCTTATCTGCATTCACTATGAGGGAGATAGTGCTGCAGAGTCAGCTGGTGTCTACCAATCACCTATCATCTATCTGTCTGTCCTCATTTTATTATCTACCCCACTATTACTCATCTCTTTATCATCTATATCTATCTATCTGTATATCTATCTATCTATCTATCTATCTATCTATCTATCTATCTATCTATATATATATCATCTATTCATCTATCTCCTATATATTATCTATCATGCACCTATCTACCTATCTATCCATCCATCTATGCATCTCTTTATCATCTACCCATCTCCTTGTCATTTATTTATCATCTATCTATCCATCTCTCATATTGTCATTTTGCTATGCATGCAGAGATGTAGACACCTAGAGAGGAAGAACANAAAGACAGGGGGAGGGAGCAAGAGACCGAGGTAGGGAGAGAAAGAGAGAGGTTACATGTTACTAAACAAGAGTACTATTTAGAGACACCTGTGTCCCAAGTGTAGGAGCCCCTCTTCAGCAGCAAGATTTGCCTTAGGAAAAGTCTTCATCACTGGAAGTTTCCAGCTCACAGCTGGCCTTCATGCTTTCCTTTCTCCCCCGGAGGCNGACATAATGGTGATGCTTCAGACTTCCCAGTGTGGCTTTGTATTCAACACTTTGCATGTTAGACCTATTCCCAGGTACTGAGGAGCAGATCTGCTGCAGAGGGGTGGGGCAGAACATCCACACTGGCTTCCCAGGACCACCACAACCCACTGGTCAAACGAACCAAGCTCTCTGTGTTCTCACGGTTTCAGGGAAACCGTGTTTNTCTGTAAGTAGAATAATACCACCTGTGGTCTAGCAAGGTGAAAAAATGAACTGCTGCAGGTCGGTGGTGATAGATTGTGTACCCTAATAAAATTTGCCTGGTGATCAGAGAGACAAAAGAGCAAGCCAACAACTAACAACACAGGTCAGCACCACACCCTCTGAATGAAGATACCCTCTCTTGTCTCCTCCTCCTGTTCAGTTCANGTCCTGCCGATAAAATGAAAATTCTCAGATGATCCAAAACTTAACAAAAACTCTGNCCTCGGAACCCACTGTGGACACAGCTCTACCAGCCACAAAGCACAGAGATTCCCACCATAAGGGNCCAAGAATNCTACATTATGGTTATTAATCAGGATCAATCAAGGCNAAAGTATATAGTTGGACTTCATGTGTCTTATCTAACCATTTTTATTAGATTTTCTGTAAGATCTATGGCTGTGTCTTATAGTCATTTTGATTAATTGTTCACATAATTTAAAGATTAATGGTCGTTGCCTGCTAGACATACACATGGTGGTTCCCCAGCAGTTTCCTTTGTGTGTCTTTGATGGTATTCTTTTTGTTTATTGAACATGTTTACGCCGGGTCTTTAGAAGTCCATGTTTGAGTACACACCTCTTAATATGCTATCAGAGTTGACTTGTCAGAAAGGAATGAAAGTTGTTCGTGAGATCCACAGGAGCTGTGCTGTATCCAGCAGCAACCCTCGGGAGTTTGTCTCACATGAAAACCAGAAAGGGCCTGGAGCTACCACCTGTGAGGCGTGGAAGGGATCAAGCACCTGACAGCGTGTGATTTATTAATATTTATGTTCAGAAATATTTACATGAAATTGAAAGAAATTCCAGGCAAGTTCCATCAGGACAATGAATCATTATGAAGGACACACACATAAATTGCACAAGTGTGAAATGGCTTAATTGCAGAGAAAATGAACGGGGATGACCAGTGACCCCAGTTTCCATCAAAGGCATGCAGGCTTCCTCATTGTGAGTGGTGGATCACATTTTACCTCNCAGCAAGAAAATTATTNCTATTTTCTTGGGGCCTAGAGGAGGAAAAATCTGGCCCCAGGGATGTGTAGAGCTTTCCTCCAAGACCTGATGTAAAACTCCTGTTGNGATCTCCATACTCTAGCTCTAAGTGCTGGCCTGTTCAGCTGCTTTGCTCTCCTGAGCCTCCAGAGAGACCAGAGCTGGGGTTGAACCTGACACAGGAAGGAGGAGGGCAACTCTTCTCAGGGACAGCAAAGACACCTACCTGCCTGTCCTGAGCAAGAGGCTGTAGGTCCTTCATGACCTAGTTCCCCAGGGACCCCTGCAGGTAGACCAGAGCANAGCCAACTCTGGAGGTCAGAGGTCAGCCCACTGGGTTTCTCAATGAAAAAGTCAGTGAAAACTCCAGTGATGGCCAGCAGAGGTCACCGGTTGGAACTCACTGCGAGCCCCCCTCCTCCCATGCTGTTACCCATGACAGAGATGGTTAGGNCACTTCCATTTTATGTTATGAANCCATCATGTGATGCTCTTCAGCTATGTGTCTGCAGGCAGTTATATGGGGCTGGGAGCCTCTTCCTTTCTTCCTCCCAGCATTCAGGGGGATGGGAGGCTTTCCCNCAGCTTCTTTGTGACACCTGAGAAGAGCTTGCAAATGCTGCCTCTCCTCTCCCAGAAGTCATCTCCCAGACTGGTTCAGTCTAGTGNGTGTATGGCAGACCCCAGCACCCACAAAGCAACCCTCTGATGGCAGAAAGACAGATTTTGCCATTGTTCTTTGAACTTAGATGAGAGGGCNGTCTTTTCTGCTGTGTTTTTGTGTTTTGATTAATGCCATTTCCTTTATACTGGTACCCTNAGGCTGTTTCAACAATCAACCGTAATTTTATGAATTGGGGCAAAAGTTCCCATTGATGGCAATTGATGAGACATCGAGCTTTCACTGTTATTCCAGGTTACAGGACCCAGAACCTCACTCATACATTGGTCCTCAGCATGGACTCTGAGCTATCAGAGGTTCCAAAAGTGGGGTAAATCTGTCAGTCTTTCAGAACTTCTCCTGGCCTGGCCAGCTCTTGCCTTCTCTCTTAGGGCTGTCATAACCCCCTCTTCCTGCTCAAGAGTAACTAAATGGCCCTTCCTCCCTTCACACTCTGCCCCAGGCTTGCTCCCAGATAACTAGTGCTGCTGCGAGCAGTGATAACCAGAGGGGATGGAGAGCCTGCCCAAAATAGAACCAGGCTCCCAAACCCTCAGCATGAGTCACTTCAGGCAAAATCTGCTGCAAAAGTGGATAATCTCCCTCGCCACCTCACCCGTCAAGGATTCTCAAGAGGGCTGAACACACTTCCTCCTGAATACTACGTGGCCAAAAGAGGCCCTTAGAGCAGCCAAAGTGACCTCAGCAGTGAGCTCTAGAGGAATGTTGGGATTTCCAGTTTGAGAAGTCACCTGTCACCTGGGTCCTACTACAGCAAGGAAAGAGGAAGCCAAGTGGGGAGCNGAGAGGTGAACCAACCTGGTTCTGCTCCCAGATGGAGGTTAGAACTTCCACATCCAGGCAACATGGACCTGTGGTGACATTAGATGATTCCCAAGAGGCAAATGCCTCTGTTGCCCATGAGGTCACCCCTTCTTCAAATATCTGTACACCCTAGAGTTATAGAGCTCTAGGCTTCACTTTTCCTCAGTGGGGTCAGGAGGGTAGGCTTCACATGGCTCCTGAGCTGTAGACTCATCCTAAGACTTCGCTCAAAAGTGTGTCCTTGATGAGGGCACCAAAGCAAAGGGCAAAATGGAGAGCCGTTTGGTAAGAACCAAACGTAGAAAGAAGGCTTTATGCCAAATGCTGTCTCAAAGGGACACTTAGGGACCTCTTCAGCCAGCTTCCTTCTTTTCTGACCTCCAAATGGAATTTGGACACGCTGAGGTTTACATCCGTTAGCGTCTCCTTTACTGACTGAGTGTGACTGGGAATGGTGACAGGTCTCGTGGGATGAGACACTCTGGACTCATCAAGACACACTTCAGCACATTTTTCTTCTATATCTGTGAACGGAATGTCACATTTAACCTGTGGACAGGAGCAGAATGGTTCTCTCCACCTTTGCAGCATGCCACNTGTTTTCTTCTGCTCTCTGGTAGTTTGGGGCTCCAGCTCTTCTGCTATGCACAACAGAGGTAACAGGAAAAGCTAACCTGTGTTGTTATATGGCTTTGAAGGTCTGTGACAGAACTGTGACTATGCCTAGAGAGGTGGGGCATCATTTCTGACTAAGGAAGAAGAGGAGGAGGGAGGAGCTGACCCAGAGAGAAGTGTGATGTCATATCTGACAGCGAGAGAGAAACCAAGAGAGCAGTGTGGCTCCACAGCAGTGTCTGAGAAACAGCCACGGTGATGGATTTTGAAGGGAAAATCCAACTTGTGGACCTCTAAGTGCTCTGAGCAAAGGCAGAGATGAGCAACGCAAGCAGGCAAACCCATGTTTCCCCTCCACGTGTGTTTTATGGTCTTCAGTAGGTGTACTCCTTGCTTTTCTCACCATTGTGACAAAATGACAAACATGACTTAAAGAAGAAGAGATTTATTTTTTCCTTACAATTCGAGGAAGGAAGTCGAGGCAGCATGGGGCAGCATGTCACATTGCACCCCAGTCAGGAAGCAGAGAGATGTGCTGATATTTTATCTGTGTTCCTCAATAAAATTTATCTGAGGATCAGAGGAAAAAGGTCAGCCACTATTAGTAAAAACAGAAGTCATGCAATGTTAGCACAAGCCCTTAATCCTATCATCTGGCAGGCAAGGATCTATTTGAATCTCTGTGAGTTCAAGGCCGCACTAGGGAACAGAGCTAAGCATGGTGACACATGCCTTTAATCCCAGGACCAACCATAGAGTTCTGGAAGTTTGTGCAGACAGACAGGAAGTGACGTAGCTTGGCAGAGAGGAAACGAGTTAGCAGAATAAACAGGCATAAAAACCTGGGTAGGAGAGGAAGTCGCTCTCTTTGGAAGCTGCTACGTTGGTGAGATGAGGTTTGCTGGTGGCTGTTCTTAATTCCTCTGATCTCTGTCAGATTTTCACCCCACTTTTGGCTCTGTATTTTTCATTTATTAAGATCTTTTAAGATTCATCTTACATTTGGCGTCCAACTTGTAGGGTACAAATTTGCGAAAAAGCCATTTGCCTGTGGCCTTGCAGTCCCCAGCTCAGGCCCGAGATGCACACAGCCGGTTGTGGTGGCACACACCTGTAGGATTTGCTGAAGGAGGCAGAGGCAAGAGGACCGTCAGTTCGATGCCAGCCTGAGAGGTTTGCTGAGGAGAAGCTGCAGCTGGGACCAGGCCAGGCCACAAACTGTGTGGCAAAGGAACCGTGAAGGCAGCTCTGTGTGTATTGCCGGCTGTTTCTCACCGTGTTGGTGGCGTCGATGCTGCTACTGGGGACCTTTGAAGAATTTACCACTGCTTGTTCAGAGAGTAATTGCCAGGACCATCGTGTTACAAGAAAGCATTGGCAAAGGTCAGTTTGGAGAAGTTTGGCCAGGCAAATGGCAAGTAGAAGAAGTTGCTGGGAAGATATTCTCTTCCAGGGAAGAACATGCGTGGTTCCCAGAGGCAGACATTTACCAGACTATTGATTGCTCCAAACCACAGAGGAGACACACAAAAAAAACAAATCTACAGTAAACCATTACCACACCTAACAGTGACTTTGAAATCTCCCAAAAGATGGACGAGATCCTACAATGATGATTCCATACATACTATGATAAAGCCATTAAGCTGATTAATACCACCCAAAGANCAGCTTTGGGCTACAAACTGCTCAGGACAATTTCAAGATGGCTAGCTGAGATGATCCAGCCTGACAGGCTACTCGAACAAGGACTTGAGACAAGCCCTGCACTTTCCCATTATGCAGATACTGGACAAATAATACAGCTAACTCTCTCAGGACTTGACAATTAACCCCNAAATTTTCTTTTCAGGATTCCCTAAAGATGCCTTCACCCCCAGACAGCAGGATGTTATTTTAAGTACATGATGCCCATATTCCCAAGAGGTGGGGTGGTGGCTTTTGGTCATTTGAGTTATGGATATTGTCACTGCTTATGATGGTTGGTTTCAAGTTGTTAACTCTTAATGGTCAGGAAAAAAAAGCTGAACAAAGGAGATTAGATTCAGGGTTCTTGTTTTAAAAAAAAAGAAGTAGAAAAAAGAGGACATAGGTAAGAAGTAGATTATTGAATCTACTCTGAAAAGAAAAAAATGGAAGATATAGAAATAAGATAAAAGGTAGATTTTTGAATCTACTCAGAAAAGAAAAAAGAGAGAATATAGATATGATAAGATAAAAAGATTATTGAATCTACTTTTAGAAAGTAACTGCTAGTTTTAAATATTTTACATTGGATTGGACTTTTGTATATCNCATACAAATTTTGGACTCATCAAAATAGGATAAGCAATGAAATTTTTTGTCTGAATCTGTCAAATGTTAATGGACTAGACATTTTTAATGTAATTCTTGACTGTATATATTGTATATACTTAATTGTACTTANTGTATATANTTTTTCTTAGACAAAAAAGGGAAATGTGTTGATATTGTGTCCCCCAATATATTGTGCACCCCAATAAACTTATCTGGTGTCAGAGGACAGAACAGCCACTAGATAGACATAGAGGCCAGAAAATGGTGGTACACGCACCTTTAATTCTATCACTTGGGAGGCAGAGATCCACCCAGATCTCTGTGAGTTCAAGGCCACACTGGAAACAGCCAGGCGTGATGACACACACTTTTAATCCCAGGAAGTGATGGCAGGAAGCAGAAAGGTATATAAGGCGTGAAGACCAGGAACTAGAGGCCTTTTAAGCTTTTAGGCTTTGAGCAGCAGTTGAGCTGAGATCCATTCGGATGAGGACTCAGAAGCCTGCAGTCTGAGGAAACAAGATCAGCTGAGGCGTTGGCGAGGTGAGGTTCGCTGTGGCTTGTTCTGCTTCTCTGATCTTTCAGAATTTACCCCAATATCTGGCTCCGAGTTTTCTATTAATAAGACCTTTAAGATTCGTGTTACATCCTCCCCGACACACATACATGCACAGAGTGCACAGGAATGCAATGACAGAGAGTTCAGGAGATGGAAATAGAGGGCTGTAACTAAGATTGAACCTAAAGAATTGTGAAATTTCTTCCAGACAAAGTTTGAGAGCTCCTTATCTTTCAGATGCATATATCATACATATATATACACAATATATCCTATATTGTATATCATGCATAAATACATACATAGAATAATTTTTTATAGCATGCCGTATACACACATACATTTAACTATCGCTCAATTCAGCCCCTTGTGGTGACTTCCTACATACTACTTCCTGTGAATCTTGTCGAGTACTTCCTCCTCACTTTTACCCTAGCCCTTATTAGACTTGACTTTCTCAGCAGCCAGGTATTTTCTAATTCCACTTTTGCCCATCAGCACTCACAGGTCTACAGGGAATTTCAAATCTCTGTGTTGATTCCTCATCCACTTTATTCTGATTGCACCAGGAGCCACACTCTCCCGGTCAGCTTGGCTTTGATTCTGTATTTGCTTCTTTCTTCTTACATTTCACCTCAAAGAGANGAGAGCCTGTGTCTCTTCTTCACTCCTGCAGTTTTACTTCAAGTTTAAGTGTTTACAGTCACTACGCCCTCCACTGTTCTTCTGATCTAAACCTCCTTCTATCCAGAACCTCGTACAATGTTTGTGCGGAATATGCATTCTTGATGTGATCTTTGCTACAAATTGAAGTTTCAGTTCACTCTGGTTGCTCTGATTTTTTTTTTCAATTTTGTCCCTATAATTTGGGGATCAGAAGCAATCCCCTCTTCCAGTGCTGCAAGTCTCTGAAATTGCAAACCCAATTTCCCATCCTTAAAGAGTCCGTTATGCAGCGCATATGCAACCTCTTGAAATGCATATGTGGGAATCTAAACCTGCAGTGGGAAGACATCCAGAAGCAGGGGCCTTGCAGAGTGATTAGATTGTGAAGGTGAGAGTAGGTTAGCATCCTTATAAAAGGGACCTCAGAGTGATTTCTTACTCTTCTTCTGCCAGGGGAGGGTGTAATGAGGGGGTGACAGTCTGCACATCAGGAGAGGGTCTTTCCCAAGCCCTGACCCCTAGATCNAAGACTTCCAGACTCCAGGACCACAAGACAAAGATTATTGCTGGTCATAAGCCACCCAGTCTCTGGTTCTTTGCTTTGGCAGGCAGAAGTGAAACCCTACCACTTTTAATCTTGCATTCAGAATTGATAAGAACACGAACACCGTTTTATATCCAAGCTCCAAAACTGTTCCCATCTTGCAAAACTGAAACTGAGCAGTCACCAAACCATAGTAATCTCTCTGTCCATCGCTCCCTGCAGGGACCCTCTGTTCTGTATTTTTGCCACTCGGAGAGCCAGGTTATTGGACACTTGCCAAACGGAAAGTTACTGGTGCCCTCAGCAGGAAGGGGGCATTGAAAGACATTTTCTCTCTTCTACCCTTGGACCGGAGGTAAATTTTACTCCTTACCACATGCTGTTAGTCCAAGGAAGTGATAGAGACATAGCCAGGCAGGAGGGGTGCAGAGACATCCAGTTATACGTCTAATGAAAGAGCCAGGAACACAGGAAGCTTCCTGACTGTTACAAGTCAGCTGAGAAAGCCTGAGCAGCAGGGGCGGTGGTGCATTGAAAAGATACAAAAAGAGAGATATCATTAAGATAAAAACAAAAACAAAACAAAAAACATGCATTTTGATTGTTACGGTTTTCTGTCATGGACTCTGTCTGCTGTAAAGAGAAGTTTCTTTGGTGAGGGGTGAGGACTACACTTACCTTTGGGTTTAAGACAAGTATTTAGAGTGTAGTTAGGGGTTACACTTTGGTAGTTTAGTCAAGTAGCATTTGTAGGTTCTTCTGCAAAATCCATGACTTTAGTAGCTCTGGGTAGTTGGCTAGGTTTCCTGTACCAGACATGATTTCCCTCTTAATGAGCAAGTTTTAATTCCAATTAGAGAGCTGTTGGTTACCACCAAGGTATGCATGCCACTACTGCACTCTTATGGNTATTGTGCCNTGCTGGTCATTGATGTGGTTCATAGGCATCGTACTTGAGTAGGGTTGTTGTTAGTGTCTCTCCTTTGGATGCTTGCATGGTGCCTCTGGGTCTATGAAAACCAGTCCTCAGGAGGAAGCATTCCAGTTACTTCCAGTCTTCCTCAGGGAAGAGCACGGAGATTGGTTACTAATAACAGTCAGCCCTGAAAGAATGCATACAAGTAACATTATACAGACTGAGCAGGCTATATTTAGGAATGTATATGCATATACATATACATATATGCATGTAACAGCAATTAATAAAAACAGGTCATAAATTTGAAAGACAGCAAGGAAGGAAACAGAGTGGAGAAATGATATAAATATAATAATCTCAATATATTAATATATTATATTAATATATTATATAATAATATATAATATATAATAATATAATATATTAATATAATAATCTCAAAAGGAAAAAAATAACTTTTAAAAGACAGAAAATTACAAACAAAAAAAATGGATATTCAGGAGGAAAAAGGCAAAAACATCTAAAAATGTGACTGATAAAAAANAGTATATGTTCTAGCAACTCAAGCCTTGTAGCACATCCCAGCACCCTGGTTTCCTGGTCACCCACATAAACACCTGGGAAGCCAGGTCCTTGTCACCCACCCAAACACTGGGAAGCCAGGTCTGCATTTCTGTGATGTAAATAAGAGCAAAGCACAACAGTGATCCTTCTTGATTGGTGAAATGAAGAAAATAAACCAGNATCAATACTGTATGATGGCAGGATGTGGGGCAAAGGATATTCACTGTACAGTTTGCTGGCAACTCTCTGTTCTCTGCAAGAATTCAGGCTTCATGTCAGCAACCCCTCCCTGATGAGCCATGGCAGAGACAACATCCAGATCTAAGTACCACAGTGACTGCTGCAGTTTTTCCAGGAATGTCAGACCCTGGAATCAAATCCATGTGCAAAGGAGACGAACACACTTGGCCATACTGACGTCTGACTGTTTCACAAAACACTAGCAGTTGACTTTCAACAGGAACCACAGTTACAGCAGGTGTCAAGGTCCACCAGGTGTGATTCGGCAGGAGAAATGGAGATGAGGGTCTGCGATGTGACATCTTTTCTGAAAGACCAAGAAAGGACTTTAAGAATATGTGTTTTTGCCGGGCGGTGGTGCCGCACGCCTTTAATCCCAGCACTCGGGAGGCAGAGGCAGGTGGATCTCTGTGAGTTGGAGGCCAGCC